>SDVV010044467.1:0-10152 GCA_016164225.1 Gammarus roeselii
TACACAGCAGCTTACCTTTACAGGGAGGATAGTAATATTCATTACACAGCAGCTTACCTTTACAGGGAGGATAGTAATATTCATTACACAGCAGCTTACCTTTACAGGGAGGATAGTAATATTCATTACAGAGCAGCTTACCTTTACAGGGAGGATAGTAATATTCATTATACAGCAGCTTACCTTCACAGGGAGGATGGTAATATTCATTACACAGCAGCTTATCTTTACAGGGAGGATGGTAATATTCATTACACAGCAGCTTACCTTTACAGGGAAGATAGTAATATTAATTACACAGCAGCTTACCTATACAGGGAGGATGGTGATATTCGTTACAAAGCAGCTTACCTCTACAGGGAGGATGCCAACATTCAAAAACCATTTAACTTGACACCGTATGTGTTCAGTTACGTTCTGGATGATTTCAGTTCCCTTAAGGACACTTCAAGGAAGCGCTGGTCAATTTACGGGTTGTCAATATTTGCTGGATTGTGATCCTGTGAGTTGCAGGAACTGCAGCAAACGGAATGTTCTGGGGAAAAAATTGTTTGTTATGTCGAAGTCTTCATACAAATAAGTTGAGTAACGAAACAGATCTATGTTTCTTACTATCCAGATGAGCTGAGTTACCAAACGGGGCTAAGTCCCTTACTATCCTGATGAGCTGAGTTATCAAACGGGGCTAAGTTCCCCATTATCCAGATAAGCTGAGTTACCAAACGGGGCCAAGTTCCCCACTATCCAGATAAGCTGAGTTACCAAACGGGGCTAAGTTCCCCACTATCCAGATAAGCTGAGTTACCAAACGGGGCTGAGTTCCCCACTATCCAGATAAGCTGAGTTAGCAAACGGGGCTAAGTTCCTCACTATTCAGATAAGCTGAGTTACCAAACAGGGCTAAGTTCCTCACTATCCAGATAAGCTGAGTTACCAAACGGGGCTAAGTTCCTTACTATCCAGATAAGCTGAGTTACCAAACAGGGCTAAGTTCCTCACTATTCAGATAAGCTGAGTTACCAAACGGGGCTAAGTTCCCCACTATCCAGATAAGCTGAGTTACCAAACGGGGCTAAGTTCCTCACTATTCAGATAAGCTGAGTTACCAAACGGGGCTAAGTTCCCCACTATCCAGGTAAGCTGAATTACCAAACGGGGCTAAGTTCCTCACTATTCAGATAAGCTGAGTTACCAAACAGGGCTAAGTTCCTCACTATCCAGATAAGCTGAGTTACCAAACGGGGCTAAGTTCCTCATTATCCAAAAACGCTGCATTAAAATAACTGCAATTTTTATGCACAGTTGGGAAGGAATGTTCGTTAACTACTCAAAAATGATACAATTCTTGAATGACTTATTTGATTTTATATTTTTATTCCGGTGAAGCTCAGATTTGTAAAATTAATTTGGAGAACTCGTACCTAAGCAAGATCAAGACGAGTTGAGTCACTCCCAAGAAAAGGAATCTTTTATATCTTAGGTAAAGAAAACCCATTCATTATTTTTATTCAGCTGATGTTCTACGCTGTCACAGAAATTGCAATGAAGGCACAAAAAAAGCTACACTTATATTTGGGCTTATGCTTAGCCATGCTGCTAAACCGAAGGCAAAATCATGAAAAATTGAGAATATGTATATTACAAAGGGTCGAGCTTTGAGGAAAGAAATACCGTTAAATTTTGTATCAAAAATAAATGGGATAATATATTGGTCACAGCCGTCACGGGGAAGTAATTTGTCGGTACCCAGAAAAAGTAGTCGCCTAATAACATGAGCCTAGATATTTCACGTTATTCGGTCCCTAGAGTCCCCTGCTGGGTCCTGTCCAACGGGACCAAAGCGAACGATTGGCTCGTTAATTCAAAAAAACATTCGCAACCAATAAATTCACATTTCCTCGGCCAAATTGATTACGTCGAGTGGACCTGCATCTGGAATGGTTTGTGCCGGTATACTCGCTTTTTTCTTAAATGAGATTTCAAAATTGCCCTTACGTAACCTCTCGGCCCTTCCTTCAGGGCCTTGAGGCATTGGCTGACTCCTTTGGAATTGGAAAGCTAACTTTTTCTGAGCATTGCAATAGAGACGATTGATTTGACACCCACGGGAAAAGAAAGGAACCCTGAATAGGACCCAGAAGGGTCCTAAACTCTTCCTTAAGGATCTAGGACCTCATTGCGTCCTATAAAACTGTTGCAGCGTCCCAAGTGGCTTGTGAACCTTCACTGATAACATTGTTAACATTGACCAGCTTTCTTCTAACCACTGTCTGATGTAGGATTTTTTTGGGAGAGGGGGTTGTATGGAGATGCTTACCTTCGCCCGCCGCGGTCCCGTTTCCTTATAGCAGAGAAGAATTTGAAAATAGAGACTTGGAGCATTTTTTGAGCGTCATGTCAGCTCAGAATATTTTGACAAGACGCTACCCATTGACGTAAGAGTGTCCGAAAACGTAAATAAAATACTCGCCGCTGCGTTCATTTTACGAACCTGAAAAGTAGTCATTGCCTCAACTGAGGGATACTTCTTAGACCTATATTGCCTTAGATGTTTTTGAGTACTGACACACATTAAAGTTAGGAACGACATTTGCTCAAATTACCAGAAGAATTTTTTCTTTCGATATGAGAGGCAACCCAGAAGTCTGATGTTATGTTATCCTTGCATCACGAATATGTTCTTCGTATTTCCCGCACGCCATTTATCTCTGAATCTGTGCGTGGTCGCGACACCGGTCCCTGGCAGCTGTGTTCACGCAGTCAGTTTATTGCGGCCATAAAGCGCAAGGAAGTTGAACGTGAGATTAAATCGGGGGGAAATTAGGGCCAAATTTTGAGTGCAGGAAAAATATAGAACATTCCTTCCTCCGAATTTGTAGAAGGTAAACGAAATCAGTGGTGTCTGATACACGTTTTAATTTCAAGGATATACGATACAGGATGTATTGCTTAGCTATTCCAAGCAAAAAAACATTTCAGGAAATAACGTTCCATAAGACCTGTTGAAAGGCTTTGCGCCCCAATGACGTCTAAATTGGAGTGGTAAGCCCATTGTGTTATTGAAGCAATGACAGCAGGACCCCAACCAGATGATAAACAGTATGGACAGAAGAAGCCTCCTTGGTTTGACGTGCTTCGAAACATGCTATCATATGTGAACCAGTTCAATTCAAGGGACCCCAACTTGAGAACCGCATGTGTAAATTGTTTGTGTAGCCTTCTTGCAAGCGCCAAAATATGTTTTGTATTCGTCCAATCACGGCCTCCTACTCTTTAGGATAAGCCCCTAGTCCAATCACGGCCTTCTACTCTTTAGGAGAAGCCCCTAGTCCAATCACGGCCTTCTACTCTTTAGCAGAAGCCCCTAGTCCAATCACAGCCTTCTACTCTTTAGGAGAAGCCCCTAGTCCAATCACGGCCTTCTCTCTTTAGGAGAAGCCCCTAGTCCTATCACGGCCTTCTACTCTTTAGCAGAAGCCCCTAGTCCAATCACAGCCTTCTACTCTTTAGGAGAAGCCCCTAGTCCAATCAGGGCCTTCTACTCTTTAGGAGAAGCCCCTAGTCCTATCACGGCCTTCTACTCTTTAGGAGAAGCCCCTAGTCCAATCACGGCCTTCTACTCTTTAGGAGCAGCTCCTAGTCCTATCACGGCCTTCTACTCTTTAGGAGCAGCCCCTAGTCCAATCACGGCCCTCTACTCTTTAGGAGCAGCCCCTAGTCTTATCACGACCGTCAACTCTTTAAAAGCAAACCCTAGTCCTATCACAGCCCTCTATTCTTTAGGAGCAGCCTCTAGTCTTATTACGGCCCTCTACTCTTTAAGAGCAGACCCTAGTCCTGTTACGGCCCTCTACTCTTTAGGAGCAGCCCCTAGTCCTATCATGGCCTTCTACTCTTTAGGAGCAGCCCCTAGTCTAATCACGGCCCTCTACTTTTAGGATCGGCCTCTAATCCTATCACGGCCCTCTACTCTTTAGGAGCAGCCCCTAGTCCAATCACGGCCCTCTACTCTTTAGGAGCAGCCCCTAGTCTTATCACGACCGTCAACTCTTTAAGAGCAAACCCTAGTCCTATCACAGCCCTCTATTCTTTAGGAGCAGCCCCTAGTCTTATTACGGCCCTCTACTCTTTAAGAGCAGACCCTAGTCCTGTTACGGCCCTCTACTCTTTAGGAGCAGCCTCTAGTCCTATCACGGCCCTCTACTCTTTAGGAGCAGCCCCTAGTCCTATCACAGCCCTCTAATCTTTAAGAGCAGCCCCTAGTCTTATCACGGCCCTCTACTCTCTAGGAGCAGACCCTTGTCCTGTTACGGTGACATACTCTTTAGGATCAGCCTCTAGTCCTATCACGGCCCTATACGCTTTAGGAGCAGACCCTAGTTCTATCACGGTCCTCTACTCTTTAGGAGCAGCCCCTAGTCCTATGACGGCCTTCTACTCTCAAGGAGCCGCCCCTAGTCTTATCACGGCCTACAGTGTTGCTGGATAAGGGTATCCAGTATCGTTGAGCAGCCCCTAGTCTTATCACGGCCTACAGTGTTGCTGGATAATGGTATCCAGTATCCTTGAGCAACTCCTAGTCTTATCACGGCCTACAGTGTTGCTGGATAATGGTATCCAGTATCCCTGCGAAGTTTGCCTCTAAAACAGTTTTACGCCATATCAAGGGAAGTTAGCCTGGCAAATTGTAGGTCTAGCTTGTGTTCATCGGTCTAGTTTGAGTTCCTCGGTCTAGTTTGAGTTCAGCGGTCTAGCTTGAGTTCGTCGGTCTAGCTTGAGTTCGTCGGTCCAGCTTGAATTCCTCGGTCTAGTTTGAGTTCCTCGGCTAACTTGAGTTCAGCGGTCTCGCTTGAGTTTGTCGGTCTAGTTTGAGTTCGTCGGTCTAGCTGGAGTTCGTCGGTCGAACTTGAGTTCGTCGGTCTAGCTTGAATTCGTCGGTCTAGTTTGAGTTTTTCGGTCTAGTTTGGGTTTGTCGGTCTAGTTAGAGTTCCTCGGTCTAGTTTGAGTTCAGCGATCTAGCTTGAGTTCGTCGGTCTAGCTTGAGTTCGTCGGTCTAGCTTGAGTTCTTCGGTCTAGTTTGAGTTCGTCGGTCTAGTTTGAGTTCGTCGGTTTAGCTTGAGTTCGTCGGTCTAGCTTGAGTTCGTCGGTCTAGCTTGAGTTCGTCGGTCTAATTTGAGTTCGTCGGTCTAGTTTCAGTTCGTCGGTCTAGCTTGAGTTCGTCGGTCTAGCTTGAGTTCGTCGGTCTAGCTCGAGTACGTCGGTCTAGCTTGAGTTCGTCGTTCTCGTAAATTCGTTTAATGGAACTGATCGTTACAGACAAATAAGTTTATAATGTTCACGTTTAGCAGAGTCCTAACGTGATTTCATGTTCCTTCGAATGACAGTTTGTGAGATTCCATTAGGATTTGAATTAGCACGGTCAATGATGATGATCAAACAAACTATTCAATTTCCATATGGTATAACATTATTCAATTTATTAGATAAGTCATATGAGTTAACTAATACAGATGACGTATTTATTCAACCTTTTAGCTGTTGCGCTGAAGCCTCACGTCCTGCATATTAGATGACTCATTTGGCCAAACAACAGAAAATGGGAGTTAATGAAGAGGCCTGTGGAAGGCTTGCAATTAGGCGGTGTACCTATTTAGGGGAATTTGACTCGAATCATTTATCCGTTTAACTTTAACGAATTTTCGGAGTTAATATTTCATGAACATCTTGAATTATGATTTATAGATTGGTGGATTATGATTTATATTTCATTTAAGTCATTAAATCAAATCTGGCCACAACTTAGCTACTACAGTACGGCATCAGTGGTCGGTCGAACCATGCTGGGAATCATCCTGATTTACTGGTTTGCACTATCATTTGGATTCACAAAAATCGTAATAAAAAAAAAAATTAATTTGTAATGAATAATAATGGATGTGTAAATAGTGCAGCGCTGAGTAATTTGAAGTGACTAAGACAAATCCTGTCCTGTGATGTGTAACTCCCTGTTAGTTCTCTTTGGGAAGATTAATTACCCGAGTCTTTACCAAGTAATTATTCGTGCCCAGTCGAGTTACTGCATGACGTGTCATGTGGCTGTCGGCATGACGTGTCATGTGGCTCTCGGCATGACGTGTCATTGGCTCTCAGCATGACGTGTCATGTGGTTCTCGGCATGACGTGTCATGTGGCTCTCGGCATGACGTGACATGTGGTTCTCGGCATGACGTATCATGTGGCTCTCGGGATTACGTGTCATTAGCTCTCGGCATGACGTGTCATGTGGCTCTCGGCATGTCGTGACATGTGGCTCTCGGCATGACGTGTCATGCTGCTCTCGTCATGACGTGTCATGTAGCTATCGGCATGACGTGTCATGTGGGTCTTGGCATGACGTGTCATATGGCTCTGGGCATGACGTGTCATGTGGCTTTCGGCATAACGTGTCATGTGGCTTGCGGCATGACGTGACATGTGGCTCTCGGCATGACGGAACATGTGGCTCTCAGCATGACGTGACATGTGGCTCTCGGCATGACGTATCATGTGGCTCTGGGCATGACGTGTTATTTGGCTCTCGGCATGGCGTATCATGTGGCTCTAGGCTATGAGGAAGTAAATATCTGGATCCCTCAATGAGCGTAGTTCCCCATGGGCCAGGGAACCAGTTCAATTCACGGGTCTTGAATCATTTTTCCCTGTGGAAGAGGGTAACAAGCCCTGCAAGGGATGGGTAAAAATAGTTAGTTTTATGGGTTACAATAGCCCGTGATGGAGTGATGGAAGAGCAGTGGGGTTGGGGGTTAACTGTGGGAAGGAGACTGAGAGCAGAACTGGGTTGGAAGAGGGACAAAGATTTGGAGGAAAAGGAGGGGTAGTGATGGTGAGTGAATTGAATACGGCAAGTCTTCGATTCCCCGTTGAAGGACGGATACGGCATAATCCTGTGGAATGTTGTGGAAGAATGAAAAACGATCGGAGATGCAGTGTCGAGTTGTGCGGGAAAGGTGTGTGGTGTGCGCCATGTGAAAAGGTGTAGGAGAAAGGGTGGCGAGAGGAGGCACGATGAGATTAAAATAGCGGTGGCACTGATGGAAAAAGCTTTTAAAGAGTAGTTGCATGCGAGGTCAAAGGTGGCCTATGACAGCTCTACAAGGTGTTCTCTGTGGAGAAAGTTTAGTGTCTTAAGTACTTGGACTTTCGTGCGAAGATGAATGAAGAAGTGGAAACTGATGTGAAATCTGGAACGAACGAAGGGTGTAAGGTATTGTTGCAGCGACGCGTGGTACGAGAAAATATTCAAGGTTGTGTGAGGGGGTGGTTATCCCAACTGTGCTCAACGGGAGATGAGACGTGGGTGGGGGGGAAGAGCGGAAGAAAAATGAAGGTTGATTGTTTCGAGACTAGATGTTTTCGAGGCCTGAGTTATGCTATCATTGTTCGCATCAGAACGGGAATGGGGAGGAAGTTGGAGGACAGAGTATGTTCCCGTGTTCTGAGGTAGTGCGGACACATGGTGAGGATAGATGATAAGAGATCTCTAGAAAGTAGCTCGATTGGGCAAATTGTTTTGACGTGAGTTGATCATAATTGTGAATCGATGAGTATTGACGCGGCCCCAATGCTCTTCCCCGCCCGGAGCATCTCGTTGAGAAACAGGTTGGACGGGGGTGGGGAAGGGCCCGACAATTATAACCCAGCCATGATAAGCCACTGTAAGCTATCTAGCCCTGCTGCTGACACTGATCTCGGACCTGAGTCCTGAACCAAAATGCTCGATGCAGGTCCTGGCTGAACTCTCCAGCAATTAAGGGCTAGTTTTGTCATGTGTGTGAGTGCATGAGAGGTGTGTGAGGTGCGTCTTGCCGTTGGTCGTCCCAGTTATGGCCGATTCTGCCTTGAGTCTGCATCTGTTCCTGTAAAATGGAATAAATAATTCCTCATCAAATCCAATGGCATTTGGTTCAGTTTAATTCTGAACAACTTGGGATAGTTCTAGCGCTGTCAAATGAGTTCAGACGATGACTTACCAAAAGACGTTGGTTCCATCTTTCCATCGTTCCATCGTTCCAATCATTCAGCCGTGATAAGAAAAGAACACTGACGATCGAACATTTACTTCATGACGGTGTGGCCCCGAAACCAACACATGATAAGCGAACGGTGTCGCCATAGCTCCCTTCTACATTCATGCCAAGCACATGACCCATCTTACTAGGCTGGCCTGAGACTGCCTTCTCAATAGATAGGACGGGCATACATGTAGAAGGGGGGATATTATATTCTATACCAAATGTTACGATATTCGATGGAATTCAAATTTGAAAATAAAATTGTTCGAAGCAAAACCCTTTCAGTTTAATATAGTTTCGAAGTAGCCAAGTAATAAAAAATGCCGATAAAAAACAAGCCTCCCACAACAAACAATAAGGAAAACAAAATCGATCGCCAACACTTACCGTTCAGAACAGTTTCTTTGCAAGGGTGTTCGATCTTATACATCTAAGTCCTGAATGAATTGAAGCTTACCAGCTGAGATTGTCAGATAAAAACACAATGACTCCAAAACCAATTCGTGCTAAGCCCTTTCGTCTCAAACCAATGATTGGGACACTCGGCCCAGCGTGTTAGGGTTCGACCGTAAACGTTTTCCGTCGTATCAACATCCCACCCTGCATTTTTCCGGAATAAAATATTCGGGTGTAATCGCTCTCCAGCCTGAACACATTCCTTTGAAAACTTTCCAGACTGAACACTTCCGAGGCCAAATGCTCCCGTCATAAACACGCTTCGCGTGTTCGCATTCACCTCCGTTACAATGGAATTGTTTCCAGGGTGGATTAAGTCAGTAACCGCATGTGAGCAGCTTCGTTGCAATTGAGGCGATGCATCAAGAAAAAAGGATACTATAGACCATCATTCGCTAAACTGGACTACAAAATCAGTTTTGGAATACAAATTACATCTAAAATGCCACTTCAAAAATATATCTGCAAAATCTAAATCGTTCTCAATATATATCAACATTTGAACGTTGGTTAAAAATAAACATTGGATTGATCTCAAAATGGGAATTTGTTTGTCATCCTCTCGCTATGAATAATGTACAGGTATTTGATTTGGAATACATGTATTTCAACTTCTTGGTGTTTAAATGACAGAACATACAGACACATCACCTCCACACAATAATATTAGAAAATGAGTGGTAGAACGCCGTTGGTTATTGGAAACCGACTGCAAGTACTGGCACCGTGTCACGCGAGCCCTTGCACCAGCGAGCCCTAGCACCAGCGTGGCGCCTTGCACCAGCGAGCCCTAGCACCAGCGTGGCGCCTTGTTACAGCGAGCCCTAGCACCAGCGCGGCGCCTTGCACCAGCGTGGCGCCTAGCACCAGCGTGGCGCCTAGCGCCTGCGTGGCGCCTTGCACCAGCGTGGCTTCTAGCACCAGCGTGACGCCTTGAACCAGCGTGGCTCCTTGCGCCTGCGTGGCGACTAGCACCAGCGTGACCTCTTGCACCAGCGTGGCGTCTTGCACCAGCGTGGCGCCTTGAACCAGCGTGGCGCCTTGCACCAGCGTGGCGCCTAGCACCAGCGTGGCGTCATGCACCAGCGTGGCGTCTTGTACCAGCGTGGCGCCTTACACCAGCATGACGCCTTGCACCAGCGCGGCGCCTAGCAAGAGCGTGGCGCCTTACACCAGCGTGGCGCCTAGCACCAGCGTGGCGCCTAGCTCCAGCGTGGCGCCTTGCACCAGCGTGGCGTCTTGCACCAGCGTGGCGCCTTGCACCAGCGTCTTCTCCCCGCGTTGATTATTTCAACTCAAGTTGAACTTCATAATTTAATTCTAATATTGCTCCATCTCCCATTGTTTACCGTTACTAATATTGCTCCATCTCCCATTCTTTACCGTTACTAATGTTGCTCCATCTCCCATTGTTTACGGTTACTAATATTGCTCCACCTCTCATTGTTTACCGTTACTAATATTGCTCCATCTCCACTTGTTTACCGTTACTAATATTGCTCCATCTCCCATTGTTTACCGTTACTAATATTGCTCCATCTCTCATTGTTTACCGTTACTAATATTGCTCCATCTCCCATTGTTTACCGTTTCTAATATTGCTCCATCTCCCATTGTTTACCGT
>SDVV010044468.1:0-10152 GCA_016164225.1 Gammarus roeselii
TATATATATTGAATAAAATGTTGTTGCACTGCCTTTCTGATTGAGATTATCGTATTTGTACTGCTTGATGTAATTGTGCTGTAACATGCAGGAAGATGCGGACACTGAGATAAAAAAAAGGATTGCTTAATAGCAATTGGTGCTTGTGGTGCACATGTAATGTGTGTAGTAATATTAAGATTAATATAGGGTCAATTGGGGACCTCTACATCAGTCCCCTTTCAGACTGCAGCCGGGGATGCAGTATTATGTTCTCCCCTTTTTGGCTGGTGTCCAAGAGCGTAGCGTTAGCTACATGTTGAGGCGGTCTGGTGCTCTTACTGTTCTGCCAGACCTGGTGTTTTGATTAAACAACATAACTTGAGGTCGTGGTTTATTTGCACCCGCCGTCCTGCGCGTGTGTGTGGGGTTAAATTCGCTTTGTTGGTGGTCTGGGTTTGTTGCGTGTACCAATCCTCCGGACGTGCTGCGCTTGGTGTAGGAACTACCTCTGAGCCTGGTCTGGTTGACGGAATGTTTCCGATTTGTATCGTGACAGGTAAGTGTCGTTCCGGGAAAACATCGTCTATGCCGTGGGTTGCTTTCGAACGAGAGACGTGTACATTGTCGGTTTTGCCTCGTCGCTTGATGGTGTAGTGTGTCGGTGTACGTTGAACTACCTGAAATGGTTCTTCGTATGGTGCTCCGAGCGGGCGCCGTACTCTGTCGATGCGGACAAAGACGTGCGTCGCTGTTTTGAGTTTTGGATCGAGATGCCCCTCTGTTGGTTGAATTGGTCGGGACTGTGCCGGACCAACTTCGTTCATGAAATTTTGTAGTCGCTGTGTATATTCGGTGATGTCGGTCAGTGCAGGGTTGCGATTCCTGACCAACAGGCTGCATGGAAGGCGCAAGTTTACTCCGAACACGAGTTCAGCTGCTGTGTAGCCGATCTCCTCTTTCACTGCGATTCGCATGCTTAGGAGGATGAGTGGAAATTTTTCTACCCAGTGGTGAGGACCAGCCTGTGTCTTCAATGCATCCTTGACTCGGCGGTGGAGTCGTTCAATCAGGTCATTGGAACGAAGGTGGTATGCGGTGGTTCTGATGAGCACCGAACCAAGGGTTTCCATGAGACTGGTTCGCAGTGCTGATTCAAACTGAGGACCGGTCTGTGGTTACTCTGATGGGGCAACCATAGCGCGAGACCCAGGTGGCAAGGAAAGCTTTGCTGACAGTTTCTGCTCGTGCATCCGTTATGGGACATATTACAGGCCAGCGAGTGTGTCTTTCCATCATGGTGAGTAGGTATTCGTACCCCTCATTGTGAGGTAAGGGTCCCACGAGATCGAGATGTACCTGCGCAAACTTCCCTTCTTTCGGTGGAATAGTTTGTGATGGAACGAAGTTGTGACGGTTTATTTAGCCTTTTTGACAGCTTGTGACGCGTGGCAAGTTGCTGAACTGTGGCACGCTTCCCAGGATGGGCGATGTTGTGCACCTTGTGGAAGAATTCTTTGCGCATTGGCTGTGTAATGCAAGGTCGGCACACATTGTCATGTATGTGCATGTAAATTCCATCAACTTGGTGTAGGCGGAAGAATGATTTCTCATCTTCGAGTAGGGCTTTCAACTCTTGGTCTTGAAGTTGTTCCGTGCGAAGTCGTCCTTCATCAGTGTCCGTGAAAATTGCTGTTAGAAGGTAATCACAATCCTCGTCGTTTTGTTCAGGAGGCATTTGCGTTGCTGGTTTTTCGAGGTCAGAAGACTAGTTCAAAATAAATTAATTTTGATGTTTTATACAATGGTAGCTACATAGCCATATTCATTCAAGCGGTACTTACAATTGCATGGTTCCATTTCGCTCATGTATTTGATAATGAATGAAAGAAGACGTTGGTCACACAGTCAGTGTATGGCATTATTTTCAAGATTGCGCCGCAGCTACAATGGCTTTTCAGTCTCAGATACACCAAATGATTTTCAAGTATTGGCAACAAAAGAGTAGGAAGGGAATGAATAAGAAGGCAGTTAATTTGCCCCATGAATTGATAAATGAATTGAAGTTGTACAATGCAAGAAAAACAAATTGGCAGTGAAAAACTTAGCTAGTTATTGTGGTTTCCTCAGAAGGCCAGGACTGGAAGACAATGCTCGTGGGGCACCATTGTGCGGGCTGCCCTGGCTTGGTCTTGAACCTGGCATTCAAGAATGACGCCTGCTGCCGGGATGACTGCGATAGCTGTATCCAGGGCATGTTGTGGCGTTCTTGATAAGGACCGTTTCTTTTGACTCTTGGTCCACTGAACCCCCATTGGTGGTGCTCGTCGGGTAGCCTGGCTGGGCCCCCGGGTCCGGGCTGTGGAATAATCCCTTTTGTTACAAGGAGTAAGGTCTCTCTTTTTTTAAGACCTTTAAGTTCACCTACTAAAGCCGCAGGCAACAATTTATGCTTTTAATTGAATGGAAAGTTTGGGCTCAGTCTGGTATTCACAAGTCCAGTTTAGTAGTCAGTTCAAATTGTTATTGAAATTTAAGAATAGAGGGACTGGCTCCGTTGAATGGTAATGACTCGCCATATTTTACAATTGGCTGTTATGGAATTTATTTCTTAAATGGAATTCCAATTCTGTCAATTATAACACTGCATATGAAATATGTGTGGAATTATGATTCAGCAGGGTTCATAGGGAATATATACCTGCTGAAATTCTTTTCTGATTGACACAAAATACAGTCAGGCTTGGCTGCCACACGGTTTATGACATTATTCATCTTACAAAATGTATATCAGTTACCAGAATATATTTAGCTAGCTTTAAGCATGAAACTAGGAAAGGGCAATAACAATATAAGATTGTGTTCAAATATTTCTAGTTTGTCTATCTATATTACACTATTTACAATAATCACCAAATCCGGCCATATCACTTTCAGCCTGGTGCTGTACACTGAACTGACCAGCCCACAAATGCGCAATGTATGGTGACTGTCACCATATATATAGGCCCCCCTAAATGCTCAAAAAGAAGCTGTTACTGAAACTATAACATACACTGAAGAACTTACCCTGCTTCCTAGCATGAACTCGCACACCGAAAATGTTTAACGAATGAGTGTTTTGGTTCTCCGTGCCTTGCAGCAAGTTTACTCAATGTTGCCGCTAGCGGGGCAGTTTAAACTTGTTTTGTCTGAAACGTACATTTTTTATATGTCGGCTCCTATGATTCGGTGTATTTGAATGAGCACAATGACCAAGATAATGCTTACCAGTCTATTTTAATACCAATTGTAGGGATACTTGTCCTCTACAGGTTTCTCTTGATCATGACATCGTGACAAGGCATCTGTGACTTGGTTCTTTTCTCCAGGAATGTGCCGGATGTCAGTTGTGAACTGACTGATGTAGGAGAGTTGACGACTCTCTCGAGGGATGTCTCGTTCCTGTCGTTTGTGAAGTGCACCAACCAATGGTTTATGGTTGGTGATGATGGCAAAGTCTATGCCTACAATGAAGTAGCGGAAGTGCTTCACTGAAAGGTAAGCTGCGAGAAATTCTCTACCAAAGGTGGAGTATTTTTCTTTCCCTTGGCTGGAGGTTTCTTGCTAAAGAAGGCAAGCGGTCTCCATTCATTGTCTTGAAGCTGCTGGAACACAGCTCTCACAGTGGTGTTTGAAGCATCTACTGCAATTGCAGTTGGCGCGTCAGCCAATGGGTGATGAAGCATTGTTGCTTGAGCTAGAGCTGCTTTTGCATCTTTAAATGCCTGGTTTGCTTCTGGGTTGAGTAATGCCATGATTGAAGCAATGTCATGTAAGAACCTGCTGGAAAACTGGATCCGAAGTGTTTTGATGAAAACGGGCTTCTTAAATTTGTTGATAGCCTTGACCTTCTCGGGCAGCGGCAGAGTTCCCTGTGAGGTTATTCTGTGTCCCAGGAAGTCTACTTCGGGGGGGTCCAAACTCACTTCTGAGCGGGTGAATGACTAGCCCATGAGCTGCTAGTCTAGTGAAAAGTTCTTCAAGATCTTGGAGATGCTCAGTCTCAGGGTACACTAACACTAACGAGTAAACCGAATAATTTATGACGTGACGTCAGAATCACGTGGTCTGACGTCATGGCCCCGCCCTACCTGCCCGTGACGTCACTGGAGCAATGCAGCGAATATTGGAATATCCAGGCTAGTCATTTTGAGCACAACATTTTTGGGTTTTCCTTTTTTTTTCATTTTACATACTTAAGCAAGCCATCATCTTGAAAAAGAGATCTTCAATATTCAATATTAGTCACAATTTTTGAGCAAACACAAATTAATTGATTAGAACAAAGCAGTTTATAAAGGTAAAAATAACGGTAAAGAAAAACGACAAGCTGAAACTTTATTTACTTCTCGTTTGTGATTCTTGGGTAAATACTTTGGTGTTTAACTTTTTGTACATCGGACAGCGGAGATAATTGTAAATCTTTGGAAATCAGAGGTATTTTCTGACGAAATTCAGTATAACATCATTTTGCAATTACCGATTTTTATAACAATTTGCGCAATTTTAGTTCGAATCATTCGGAGGCCTCTTTCAACGATACCCAGAGTTGGCGCAAATATTTATATTTACAGCGGCAGGAGAAAACGGACATAATGGGATTTGTATGGGCGAGCGAGCGCCCATGGCACTACGAATTCCTGCTTTGAGTTGTTTCGAGAGTTGCGCTGCGCTCGGTTCTAAATTGTGTACTTCATCGAGAAGTCGGCCATCTCAAGAAATATCACAGCGTTGTCTGCAGATTGAGACTGAAAATAATTTAAATTATAGGAATACATGTGTAAAGGAAAGTATAAAAAAAATGTGTTTGTAATTGTTGATGGTTAGTAACTAACGAATATTTCATCAATGAAACTACTAATGCAACAAAGCCTTCAACTCAAGACACAAGGGATGAATGACAATGGGCTTTGCTATTAGTTGAAATGTTATTTAGAAAAATTACACAAGAGGACTAATGTCAACAGTTTTAATTTGAACGAAAGCTTTAAAAGTGCACTACATTTTGCGATATCGAAATTCTGTTTACAATCTATATCAGTGGAATAGGATCCATTTAATAACGTTGCAGTCATTTAAAGCGTTAACAATTTTTTAATAGGGTTTCCGGAGCGTACTGGTGATCACCATCTGAAAAAATGCGACGAATGACTAGCGTTTTGAATAAGATTATACTGTCATTCTGCTTGTGTGAACGCGTTTTAGTACCACGACTACTCAGAGCCAACTCTCCGAGCTGGTTTACTTCCATGGAAAAGATGATTATTGGTATACAATAGTTTGGCTTTCTAACAATATATACATTTATCTCATTCACATGATTGTTCAATTACTTGGATCAGCGGTCGCATTCAGCTGTTGAAATTGGCAGTTTATAACCTAGCAAAACGAACTGGTGAAAGTTTCAAACTCTAGTGCACCTTTCATCACAGTTTTTGACGAGTTTGAGGACCATGTGCACTAACGGTACGCCTAATCGTACAAGTATTATTTTTCATAACCTGGACCCCAAAAGGGCTCAGGTGGGTGCCCCCAAGTCCTTCGGGTGCCCAGAATCCCTCAGGTCCCGCGAACCCCCAAGTACCCGGGCTCCCTGTCACCTGGTCTCAACCAGTCTCGACTCGTCGAGGTCCCAGCCGACTCGTCTCCCCATGCCTCGACCGGCCTCGCCCCGCATCGTGATCTCCACAATCAGTGTCATGGCATGACTTCAAAGACCTTCACCCTCAGAGTAAAATCGACATCACCTTCCCACTTAGTCACCAAATTTGATTCTTATTTGATCCTCAGTTCCATCAGAGCCTGAACGCGAGTCATGATACGCTCCCCCGTGGGCTTAATGATCATGGGTTCCAGTAGGCTCGCACACCGCAGTGTGCGAGAGAAAAAAAAACGCTTTTAAAGTTAGAAAAGTTGAACATTTTAGCAATGTCAGACGCACGTTGATGCGCATAAGAAAAACGCTTAGACGAACCGGACCTCCGCTTCTAATCATTCAGAACTTTAAGAATTATATGTGCGTAACGCTAGTGCGCACAGGTATCATCGTTGGGACTGTTACAAGGTTTACGGCTACACGGACAAAGTCAACTTCGACAGCAATACAACACAATGTTTACAGCTACGCGGTCTAGTTAGGTTGAAGTACAATTTAGTTATTCAGGTAAGATAAAGACTATGACGAAACGAATCCCCGCCTCCAACCACTCAGAACTCCAAGAGTAATATGCACGTGCGCCAGTGCGCACAGATAGTATCGTTGAAATTGGTACAAGGTCTAAGGCTTCACGGATTAGATCAACTCCAACCGCTACGCGTCACAAGGCTGATAGCTACGCAGTCCAGGTCAACCTCAGAAACTCCATATGGTTCGTGCACGCGCGAGCGAGCACAGACTGAAGAAAAACACCTATTCACAGATTCACAAGCAGAAACTCCCGCACAAATTCACTAGCATTATTATCTATGACAAAATTGTGGATCGTGAAGAAGAAAGTACGGGGAGGTTCGTCACGGACAGAAAAACTGCTCGGATTGTTGATTTCTACATATTAGAGTGACGAAGCTTTCTAGCGCGCTGGAGTCATTGTCCTTCTGGCACTGAATGTCAAACCAGCAAACAGTGCTGCATCAAGTTAGTATTTGTGTATTCTTCTTTCAATGTTCGAGTTCGGTTTATTGCTGCGCAAAGTCAAAGTTCTTTACGCGGTGAAAGTCTATGGTGTCACAGAAGGTACAGGAACTCCAAAGTTGCTCAGACCATTTAGTCCCAGCACTCCCTGGATACCAGTAGGGAGAATTAACACACAACCTACCCTGCTTCAGAGCCCCAAGGATTCGCAGTAGTTCTTAAGGTGCCGGGCTACGCGCTCCAACACCTGCTGAGGGAGAAGATGAAGAAGAGACAGAAAACGTTGATGCCATGCATGAGATCTACACTAGATGTAGGGAATTTCACGCATGGAAACAGCAAGAATGGAGAAGGAATAGTCGTAGCAAAAAGTCGTATGAAAGAAAGAGCCCAACTTAGCTGTTATTTGCCACCCGAAAGAAAAATAGTTAGAACCAGTATGTGTATATCAGGGTGCACGTGTCTGAGCGTGCGTGCGTGTGCTTGTGTTCAACGACTATTAGGAGAGTTGTTATAAAGATGTCTGAGACAATTTTTAGAAAAACTTGAACTAAACTAAGATGCAAATGAGGTAAATAAAAGTTTAGCAAATCAGGAAGGTGGAGAAAAGGAAGGTAGTGAAGGGTGAAGAAGATGGGAGTCTGAAGGGAAATAAGGGTGTTCACCTCCCTGGATGGGCCATGATTCCGTGCAGCCCGTGAACCTAACAGATGCCTATGGGGGGGGGGGGGTGATTTTAATAGATTAACACCGCACAGTCCAACATAGGGCCCCTGCGGGCGTCAACCAGTAAATTTTTAAAGTAATACAAATTTGATCACCAGGAAAACATCACTCATATATAATAGAGTCACTGAAAGAAAAAAACAAAATGATTATTTCAAGGTATGTGCTCCACACATGAAATATAGCGACATGAAGTCACCGATTTTTTTTCAGCAATTTGTATTTTGTAATCGGAAGTGACACGTCATCACTTTAGATTAGCACGGCTACCGCGACACAATTCTGGTCTACATTCACAGTGTGGTATCTGTAGCTACTGCATGACAAGTTTTTCATCTTTGAAATATGTTGTCGAACTTTGTAGATCTATTCGCATAACAGCTTTCTATTTAAAATTCGAATCCTGAACTACAATCTGCAACAAATATAAAATTCTAGAACCTCAGAAGGAATATCTTTTATAAATAATAAACATTTTATTCTCATATTTTCGATGATATTAGTTTCCTCAACCAAAGAAACTCCATGACATTCAGAGAAAATGGCATTAACAGTATCAAATTTTTAGGCGAAGTCCGCATTCATACGTTTCAAACCACCTCCATTGATACAAGATATTCAGTCATCCCGAACGTCATCTGACTTTCCTCCCAAGAAAGGATATTTGGAGCTGAATTTATTTACAACGTAACTTAAACCGTATTCTCTGCCTTCGTGAGCATCTAAATGCTCGCTTACAATGTCAAAGCTATCAATTGCCAAATCATTGGAATCATTGCTTTTTGCAGTCGTTGAAAAATATTTACAGACGAGGGTGGGGATACACGAGGGCACAGTTGTATCACTGTTCATATTTTTCGGATTTTTTACCGGTGAGCTTGCATTTTGCAGTTCAACGATGGCTGCAGTAACACAGTCAACATTTTCAGAGTATTGAGTGTTGGGGCGTAGGGACACTAAATCGTTGGAACCACCTAATATGTATGCCTTGATCCTGTGTTTAAAACTAAGAGGGCAGGGATGGTCATGACACGAACCAATCTGTCTGATAATGCCGAACATGTGTTCAATGATATTTTGTTTTTATCGTTTAGTCAACAAGTAGCGAATGCCATAAAGAGCATGTAAATCACCATACAGAGAC
The DNA here is from genome assembly GCA_016164225.1 of Gammarus roeselii. Taxonomy (NCBI): domain Eukaryota; kingdom Metazoa; phylum Arthropoda; class Malacostraca; order Amphipoda; family Gammaridae; genus Gammarus; species Gammarus roeselii. The sequence goes on from SDVV010044468.1 coordinate 8,523, forward strand.
GCAATTGACTTCGACGATTTAATTATACCCTTTAAAAATGCTAACACTTTACCAGAAACTGTCGAAGAAAGAATTGTAGATATGGTTTCAGTTAAAATGTTTATTTGCCATTCGGATTTTGTGAATACACGTAAATAATATGTAGTCCAAACGCAATTTTTTAGGGGTCTCACAAGTACCCCCTCTCGACAAAAGTTGGTTGCGCTCCTGGATATAGGGATGCAAGGAGCAATTTTTTTTATTCGGCTAATGTAATGGTTAGGATGTATGTTATTTCTTAGTTTGACCGACTTACTCGCTGTATATCTCGGACATCGTAGCTGTATGTTAAGACAAATTACTCTTGTGGCCAAGTTAATTACTGTAGGCACAGACATAGCACGCGGGACGGGTGGGTAAGAGGGTAGGGGAGGAGAGTCAGGTGTCTAAGTGAATACAACAGCATTTTTTTGTGATTCGGCCAATGTAATGGACTTACTCGCTGTATATCTCGGACATTGTAGTTGTATGTTAAGACAAATTACTCTTGTGGTCAAGCTAATTACTGTAGGCACAGACAGAGCACCCGGGACGGTTGGGGAAAAGGGTAGGGGAGGAGGAAATAGGAGGGGGTTAGACGCATAGGGACGTCCAAACGCAATTTTTTGTGATTCGGCCAATGTAATGGTTAGGAATTATATTATTTCTTAGTATGTCCGACTTCTCGCTGTATATCTCGGACATTGTAGTTGTATGATAAGACAATTGCTCTTGTGGTCAAGTTAATTACTGTAGGCACAGACAGAGTATTCGGGACGGGTGGGGAAGAGGGTAGGGGAGGAGAAAATGGGAGGATGTCAGACGCATAGAGACGTCAAAACGCATTTTTTTTTATTCGGCTTATGCATTTGTTAGGATGTATGTTATTTCTTATTGTGACCGACTTAGTCGCTTGGACATTGTTCGTTTGGGTTTATTTAGTTATAATCTGGTTAAATACTTCTGGGGTGGTCAAAACGCAAGTAGAAGCGATTGCTATAGTTCAACCGCAAGTGGTAATTAGCTTGATGATCTGTATTCGTCAAATGTCTCACAAAGATTTTATCTCGAAATATATGGTCCTCTAGGAGAATACAGTTTTCCTTACGGGTTTCCATACGGTAACTTACAGTTCCCTTACGGTATCTGGTTGCTTACAGTTACGATTGTTTACGAAGGGATTATATAGATGTACGTTATTAGGTCTTGTCAACGCAATATATGATTGTATTGGAATATTTCGCACGGTATGAGGGTATGATATATTTTACTTTATTTGTTATTGAATGGCTCATTTGAATAGAAGCCGTTGTTTATGCATGATATTTATTGCACGATTGATATTTTTTGATTAAATCGACTCGCTTTTTCCCATTAAATGTATATATTTTCAGAGTTTTGTCAGGACCCAATGTTATGAACAATGGCTGCAGATACGTTCACGTATTTTATTCAGATGATTTTTTCTGTGGACAACGAAACAAGATTTATTTATACATATATATAAATGGAATCAGATACATATTTAGGTGAATAATTTTAGGATCGGTTGCAGATACGTTCACGCCTATTCAAAACATATTACAGGTGGACAATCAATCATAGTCAATTA
>SDVV010044469.1:0-10152 GCA_016164225.1 Gammarus roeselii
AGCGAGTGACGCCCAAGGAGGTTGTATAGATGGAGGCGGCACAGCCAGTTGCATCATCGCTAGCGAGTGACGCCCAAGGAGGTTGTATAGATGGAGGCGGCACAGCCAGTTGCATCATCGCCAGCGAGTGACGCCCAAGGAGGTTGTATAGGTGGAGGCGGCACAGCCAGTTGCATCATCGCTAGCGAGGACGTCAAGCTACCGGCCACAGCCACACGGCGCGGAGGGCAGGAATTCTGAAGGATAGTAGTAGTAGTTGTTTCTTCACCTTTCCACCGGAGTCTCACCGCGAAGTTAATGTAGACTCCCCCGCAAGGCAACTGAAGAGTGGCGAAATAGGTGCAGCGTAGATTACGAACAGGTTCGACGCAGTCTCCGAGTAGCTTCAACATAGATATAGAATAAGTCCGACACAGACACAGAGTAGATTTAACACAGACAAAAAGTAGATCCAACGTAGATACAGAATAGGTTTAACGCATAGTTACAAAGTAGGTTCGACGCAGGCCGTAGGCACTGAAGGATAGATTGGGAATAATTCATCCTTCGCGCTCCAACTCTTGATAGAAGAAATTTATACTGGTATGGGACATGTCAGGATTGAGGGGAACACAGATCTTGCAAAGGAAGTTGGTTTCATCTATTTATAACAACACATTGCTTCTGATGTGGATGGATGATTAGTCATTTTATAGATCAATAACACTTTATTTTATTATTTTGTTTTTTCTTATTTCATGGGATCTGTTATTTACGTGTGCCCTTTTTTCACGATGATCTATTTTGAATTAGTTATATAATTTTGTATCGTTAGACGCCCGCAGTGGCCCTGCAGGGTGGCGAGCGACGACTTCGCGTGGGGACTCCGGTGGAGCGCGGAAGCGGCTACTGCTCCTACTACAAGATTTATAGATTGGTCGCGTTGCCCCGCCCACCGTTCTACGCATCTCCCCGCTCAACTCCCCTCGCCAACCGCCGGCTGTGATGTCACTTGGTACGTCTCAGTACAGTTGAGATTTTTTTATGCAAACCGAATAGACGATTCATCTATCATGATTGTTTTAGTACAATAGAATAGCTAGAAAGTAATTCGATGTAATAAAATGAAAGTATTATCAGAGAAATTGATGTATTTTGGTAAGTTGCAATAAATGTTTTTTCATTCCTCATGGCAATCGGTCCTGAACGGAGCAACAATTTTTTTTGCCAACTCATGAAGAATTTATTGTAATTGCTCTGAAATATTATTTCAGTTGTAGAAGCAAAAGGATCAGTCGTTTTTGAAGAATAATTGCAATTTTGAAGTTATTCATTTACATTCTGCTATAAATAAGTAATGCTTTACAGCTGAAAGTTGTAGAACACTCAAAATTGTTTGAAATATGGTCAATCGACGAGATATTTTACTGGAGAATTTAAAAATATTTACATGTATATTTATACTATTTTAATTGAAAATGACAAATTGCGTTGTTTATTTTTTTCTTCTCTAATATATATTACTTTCATTGCGTATTTGCAGGGCATAAAGCAACAAATGAATTTGAATTGATTTGATTTGAGCCTCACTTCCACCGGAGCCTCAACGTGACAACAAATAAAATTTACCCATCGCCGATTATTTGTACTCAACTTTTTGAATCGCCTTGGCTAGATTATGTTTTGGATTTGATTTGATTCGGGACTCATTGTTAGATTATGTTTATTGTTTCATTTCGCATGAATCGAGCGTTCAATTTAATTACCGAAATATATTCAATTCAAGATTATATTAGATTAGGGGTCTATCTCCACCGGTCAATTCAAGATGCTGGAATATTCGCATATCGGTGCTTGTTAACTACTTTTGTTGGTCACCACAGAATTAGCAGTAATGTATATGCTATTGAAATATTGGTGAAGTGGAAATACAATGTTGAAATTGCATCGGCGGATTTGATTTGGGCCTCTTTTCCACCGGAGCCTCAACGCGATTTATATCACGCTCCCTCGTAGGGTACTCACAGCATTGGAGATCCGTTCAATCTATCATATGCGATAATAAGATGGTAGTGTTTGTTAATGCATGTGTAGGCCTACCAAAATTTCCCCCAAATTCGGAAGGAGGTTAAATCCTACCGTCACTGACGAGGGGAACTACCCTTTACAAAAACGTGGTAAATTATCAATGTTACATGGCATGATCGTCAATTTATCAACCAATTATTTATATTAATAAATAATTTGAGGAGTGTAAAGAAAAAAAGTCCATCACATAGACATTTAAAAAAAACGCAAGTCTTAAAATTAGCAAGAACCACATAGAAACGTTACCAATATAGCTGATATTCCCGGTTACTATACCACATAATTACACAGACCTTAGGAAAATGTTTCAAAAATTATTCATCGGTTATATCTACATTATCTTGGCTTCAATCGAAATTCATTTCAAAACTGAACCGTACACGATCTCTCAAACAAAAGATTGAGTTACGTCACTTAAAACCAGCATGATTGCAAATAATTATGATGTCTTTCCGCTCAGTGCATCCTGAAGGGCTGGTATACAAAGCAATGTTGGTTATTGTACAGATATGACTAGAACACGGGATGTCGGAAGTGGAATGTTAGGCGAAAAATCATTGACATGCAACTCACCTTCGAATACATGCAGTATCCTTCTATAATACATATATTTACAAGAAATACACATGGGGTATCTTAAATAAAATTAAATATTCTAAATTAATGATCCATATTACGAGCATCAAAATAAAAAGACTTGGTAACTCAATAGATTTAAAGATTGTGATACGGCGCAATGCAGTCAAAGTCCTCAAACGTCTAAAAAATAGCACGGATAAGACACAAGGGTCAGATGAATGAAATTTGTACAGTGGCAGGCAAAGAAACCCAAGCCTGGGAACAACAACAGGGCAGAGGAGAATTAGAGAAATGCTGCATTAAAGAACTCGACACCCTTATTAGTCCTAAAGCTACGCGCGTGCTCGATCAAAAATAAATATTTGACTTTATTAGGTTAGGGGGCCTATCTACAGTGGTGCTCTGACGTAAAACAACCCTTATTGTTGCTAGCAACCAGACAGACAATTGAGTCCTTGGCTTTATATCCAGATACTTCCACTACAACTCCAGGGACATCGTGTTTCCATTATGTACTCCCCTCGTCGGCCCTCAAATGGAATCTGTAGTACAATTTTGGTCCCCTCACCTAAGAAAGTATATAAACAGAATAGAACCGAGCAACATGTCCTACTGAGAAGTAGGACATAACCACAAGGACTGGATGAACTTACACTGATATCACTTAAAATAAGACTACTTAGAAGTCAGGTAATATTCACATTAACTACTGTCTTTAAATTTTTGGGAAAAAAACTCTAAAGAGAGAAAGTGCAACGTTGTATAAATTTTGCGGCGAGAATAACATACGATGGTAACCACAGAAAACGAGACCACGTAAGTCCTCTCCTCGAAAAATTACAGTGGCTCAATATTGACAACAAACTGTTACTCCATGAGTCGATCAGAATTCATAAAGATCTTCTAGAAAAACATTCACCCGGCAGCTAAAGACTCATTTATTCTTGAGGTGAAAAGAGCAATCGATTCACAAGAAATAATGATACTCTGCACGTTGAACACAGGAAAACAGAAACTGCCTGTCGAGCTTTTTCGATCACTGGACCAAAATCCTGAACGGAACAACCTCCTAACAAGCCTCAAAAATCTTGAATCCAACGCGTCCTTCAAGAATAGGCTTAGTGAACATCTATTACCCGATCAATTCAAAACGGTAACTTTGCCCACAAACACGAGCTAAATGCATAGCACCAGTAACCAGAAAATGCATTCTGTTCTTGAGCATGTCCGAATCCACCACCACTATCCCTCTCAACATTGAGACACCATCTAATCGTTTTTACTCTGGCGATACATATGCTTTCTATGTTGCTACCGATCACAATTATCTTTGCCAATTACCATAAGTGTTAACTAGCGTTTCGTCTATTTCTATGTTTCATATGTTCCTGTTCGTTTTAGTATAATTAAAATACAAACTCAGTTTTTTCGAGGAACTATAGGCAGCTTTTAACTTTGACAAAGGTTAACTCGATTTTAATATCCTTCATTGAACTGGTTCTAACAATTACCGTACCATTTTTGATAATACAATCATAGCCTTATAAGCTAATACTCTACCTTGTCTTCTATAACGGAAGTATATTCATACGACTTGTGTACTCCAGCATTGGATTATTCTGATTCATTGATACTTTGCTGTGACTGGTTATTATATCTCCACACCAATCACAATTGCCCCTGCCAATTACCCTTGGTGTTAACTAACGTCCTATCTACTTCAATGTCTCAATCTTTTTAAAGTGTGCTCTGTCTGTCTATGAATAATTTGTAGCCGCTCTCTCTCACAGAAGTAATTCGATACAAATATAAATAAAATAATGAATTCTACCAATTACCGTACCATTTTTAAGTTGCAATCGCCATCATAGAAGGTAACATTGTTCTCTATTCTTCTCTTGGAGAACTCCGTCCATCTGAGTTTTGTACTCCCCCACTGAATTATACTGTTTGTCGTCCATATATGTATGTAGGTATGTACGCGTATATGTGTGTATTTGTATGTGTACATGTATATGTATTTGTATATATATGTACGTTCATGCTTATTTATATTTGTTGGAATATATAAGTGTTGGTATATATTTAATGGTATATTGTGTATTCCCTTCGGCTCCATGAAGGACAAGCCAGCCGCCTACTAGAGATGAGCTGCGATGCATTAATTAATTTTGGATTTATCAATCCCATGCCCATGAGTTTCTCACTTAAAAATATAGCACATATTGTGAAAACGGTTTTGCAACACGAAGTAGCTACAAATCGGCCGCCGACTGGAGATGTGCTGTCACAAATTCATTTTTATTTCTCGTTTCGCTAATTCAAATACAGCATTTAAAAAATAGGTTTGATGTGTTAGACCTAAGTATTGAAAACCCATTGCTAGACGATGGAAATAAATGATTTAATAATAATATTAATAATAATTATACCTTTAAATGTTAATGAACCTAATAGAGACCTAGGCATAGTGCGGGCCTCTTTGATCGAGATTAGAACCCAAGGAACAGAAATAATGAACAAAGCCTGCAGCTAAAGCCACTAAGAACATTAGTGGCCGAAAACTTCTTTCCAATCAAGATACCAACAATTTGGAACAGTTTTCCACATGATGTGGATAGCAGCAATAACGGAAACAACTTGAAACGGAAGCAACCACCTCCATTAGAACCTTCACCCACCGGCAGCCCATGACGATAGGCGCCTGATCCAGGCAGGGCTAGTCGAACTGCCACTCAAATTAGGGAATACTGATAGAATGGACTCGTCAGCCCGTCCCAAGCCTACGAAGTTTGAGGGTATTAATGTAGAGTGATCTCTTAGATGACCGCGTGTTATGTGAGAACAGGTTTTGAAGATTAGAGTGACCGGGATTTTTAACGCGATCGAGTCACTGTCGTAGCCAAGTCTCAAGGCGGGCGCTCATGGCATGATTCTGATTATCATGTGAATGCGATACAGACACAGACACTAGGCCTAATCACCGGCGTGGCCGACGGCAATGCACACCACACACTCTCATATACGCCCACAGCACACCACACACTCTCATATACGCCCACAGCGCACCACACACTCTCATATACGCCCACAGCACAACACACACTCTCATATTCGCCCACAGCGCTTTACCAACTGTTTCTGACATCAGATGAGCAGCAGTTCAAAATTTTGACGGTCGCTCTATGTATATCCAAATTATTTAGACCAATTTGGTCGGCGATTTTGAAGTCCCCTGTCTCATGGGCAACAAGTCCCCTGTCTCATGGGCAACAAGTCCCCTGTCTCATGGGCAACAAGTCCCCTGTCTCATGGGCAACAAGTCCCCTGTCTCATGGGCAACAAGTCCCCTGTCTCATGGGCAACAAGTTAATACACAGCTTCAGAAGTGGCAGTCAGGGTCATGAAGGTATTAGTAATGCCGTGATCTAATAAATTGATTCTAACCAATTCCAATAGATTTGGAGTATCAACTAGAACATGAACCTGTCGTGATTCACCAGCTAAATTTGTGAAGGAAGGGTTATAGGCAATAGAAACATGAGATGCATGTCGTCCAATATTGACGGTATGATGAATTGTTTGTATAGTGTTGTAATTGATTCCTTTGAGTGACCGTAGCCAGTTGTGGTGAGTGCCCGAGAACGGTTCTCTCTAGGTTTGGCTTTAGTGCTGATATTGTTTGACTGAGGTTTCAACGTCATCCCCGTGTCGTAAGTTACTCCGAGAATAGTTGTAGTGGGACTGTGGGGTATGGGAGTGCTGTTGAACGTGGCATGAGGGTGGATGAATTTTCACTACTGTCACCCGGTGTAAATAATGTGAGCGATGGCTTCCTTGTGGACACATTCATTCTGTTTTCCAGCAGCCAAACTGCAAGAGAATTCAGGTTCTGCCACAGATGTGTTGCTGCGGTCTCGGGTTTGAGGTGCTGTGTAGATTTAGCGCGGTCATCTGCATATTAGCTGATGTTGGTGTTGAGTTCTGTAGACTGTTGGTGTGGGAGGTCGTGCATGAAGGCACTGAAATGGGAGGATGAAATGACGGAGCCCTGTGTGACACCACTGTGGTTACTAGCAGGTCGAGATCGCTTGTTATTGTATGCAGTGTGTGCATGTTTGCCAGAGAAAAGATTAGCAAGCCAAATCTTGCAGTTTGGTTGGATGAGTGTGATGAGTATTTTCTATAGGAAGACGTGTCTTTGAAGTGTGCCGAAGGTGCAGTGGGGGGAGGGTTATTCTGAAGACCTGTATCAATGTGGTGGGTGGGGTGACATGTAATGCGTTGGCGTTCTTGTGGTTTATTACTACTGTTTTAGACCCAGAACTTTTTTTTTACACAGTATGTCCATGTTCCACATCTGCATCGGATCGTGCCAACACTGTGCATGTAAGACCGACCGCAGGTGGGACATAGGTATGCGACCAGGGTTAGATTCTGTGTCACCGGCTGAGAGAAAAGAAAAGGAGGAAGCCACGACGGTGCTTGGTCACTTGCCACTAAAAAAAAAAAAACAATTATGTTGCGGCTCTGGTGTCTGCTGTTTTGTCGGTAGGTCAGATTCCCGTCAGGGCCACAAGCAGAGTCCACGCCGGCGCTATCGACGACGACTACGTGAACAGGAAGGGTTGAGGAACATTCGTATATCTGCAGACGCTGGCGCTCGTAGGTTCCCCCTTGGACGGCGTCTGTCACTGTCAAAAATTGATATCGAATGACACACACTTCAATACTAATACACACAAGCACACATAGTTGTACTTAAGTTTATACAGAAACAGAGTAGGTTTAACGTAGGTTCCGAGTAGGTTTAACGTAGATACCGAGTAGGTTTAACATAGATACCAAGTCGATATCTATGTTACTACTACTACGGTGGGAAAATTTGCGCTCTCCCGGGCGCCTAAAAAATGTCTGAGCACAGCTAGGCGTTTTGATGGCTAGATGGTGAAATAATGTTGATGTTGATCTTAGAGAGCGTAAGTCTTGAATGGCACTGTGCGTGGAGAGGACGAGGCGAGTCTAGACAGGTTGAGGCGCGTGGAGACGAGACGAGTCGAGACAAACCGGGGGGCTAGTTGAGACTAGGTGACCCGGGGAATGGCGGGTCCTCGTGAGGCCCGCGGGACGGGAACTCGAGGGACTTGCAAGACCAGGAGGATTTGGAGAGACCCACTTGGACCCATCTGGGGCCCTTTGGGACACCCTTGAGACCCTTTGGGAGCTCCTTGAGAAACTTTGGGACCCTCTTGAAGCCCCTCTGAAGCCTGGGACCTCGGGTTCCCTCTCCCCACGCTGTAAAACCCATACACAGAAAAATGTGTATATGTGATATGCTTGAGTCGAAAAATTGGTTATTATAGTCCACGGATTACTGGCACGAAGAGGGGAGAAGCAGCTTCGAGGCTGGTCGAGGTGCGTCGAGATCAGTCGAAATATGTTGAGGCAGGTCGAGTTGGGAGGGACGAGTCTAGATTAGCCGAAATGATTCGAGACAAGCCGAGATGAGTTGAGACGAGGGGACTCGAGGGACCCATGGAGCTCGGGGAACCCGGGGGACTTGGATTACCCTCCATGACCCATCGGGCTCTTTTATGACCCGAGGAGGGACCTCTGCCAACCCCACCCCGCTTCCATCTTGAGCTGTGCGCAGAGGCAGTATCTTAACCAATGAGTGACCAGTGAGTTCGAAAACACCATCGCATACTGTTCTTTGCGTCTAAGCTCCAAAGCTTACAAGTTTCCAGGGTATAGGAACTTTTTTTGCTGTATCAAAGTAAAAGCGATCACCGCTCTAAGCCGAATATTGCTCAGAGACCGAATATCGTCCCGTAAAGGTTGAAGTTATCAACTAAATTGGAGAGATCGACTATTATCTCTTTAGAGCGAGAGCAATAAGGCACTTCAGAGGGATACCTCCTGGGGGTATCCCAGGCTCACCCACCTTCCCGCGGTGTCCTCGTTAAACACCTATCTTTATTTGTCCCTTTGTGTAAATATATTTTGATTTAAAAGATCCCACCACCGTCCCTCCTTTTCAGTTTGTAGCTACCCACCCACCCCCCCCCCCTAGGTGCACAAAGAACTGCTATCCCCCCACTGACACCGGGGTTTGAGAATTTAAAATAATTGAAATTAAAAAAAAAAAACTTTTAAAAAATCCAAAAAATAAACATCTAAAAAGAAGTTTAATTTTAAGTTAAGTTAGTGTATATATTCGTATATACAATAGAAATAAATGTAAAGAAGACCCCGTCTTCATTACCCAGAACCCCGGGTAGAAGCCGGGGATCAAACAATGGACATGACCATGCCCTATCGGAGAGGGGCTGGCGGCCCCTCCAGAGCGTCGCACTCAAACCAGTCTGCCAGAAAGAAAGACGAACCCCTCAGAAGTTTTTCATCAACAGGAGACCTGACTTAGGTCATAATCGACGACACAAATGAACGCGTCTTGAAGCTGGACGCGAATATAACCGGAATGCAGAATACCCTGGGCAAGATATGCAAAATGATAGGCCTTCCCGAGCTGGCGACTGAGAACTGCTCGACGCCCTCCAGTGAAGTCGGCGAACGTCTCTCCAAATTCGAGAACCTTTGTGCACCTATGAATACCCGACTGGATGAGCTGATGAAGAGGATGGAGGCCAGGGAACCCGTCACCTGTTCGTGTGGTTCTGCCTCTGACCTCTCCGATAACATCGCTCTCCTCCCAGCCGAAACTCGTAACGCCCGAACACCAAGAAACACAAAGAGGAGACAACACACACGATTTGATGACCACAACCTATTCAACAACGGCCCTAAACTACCCGAACACTTGAAAATGACATTCGATGTCAATGACAGACCGGATATTTGCCCTTATAAACTACTAGAAGAACTGGACTCCATGACTGGCCGTCCAATTCTCAACATCACCGCCAGCGGTGACGACAGCTTCACCATTAAAGTAGACACAAAACATCAAAGTGACACTATACTCTCCAGAAACAGAATACGCGAAAAACCTTGCAAAATCATACCACACCCAATCTTTTCCATGAGTTCAGGACTGATTTACATCGAGGGTCTCCCGAGTGATGAAGCCGACGAATTCATCACCGGACTCGTCAAATACGAGGAATGTATAGTTGAAGCGAAAATTGCACCAAAATCAAACCGAGAAGAAACACCACCACGACCCTTTTGCTTAAATTCAATTGCCCCACCCCACCTAACTACATAGACATATAGACAACACCAAGGTTACACCCTTCGAAGGACGTCTGATGCGATGCTATAAACGCCAGAAATACGAACACACGAGCCAAAACTGTAACTGTAAAACAATATGCTCACACTGCTCCCAGGACGACCACGGTAAGCGAGACGATTCCTTTTTGTGCCCGTACGAAGAACCTCACTGCTTTTACTGCAAAGTAAACTGCTACCCTACGGAACACGAAAACTGCCCCCAGGACAAGACTAAGAGAGAGATCCTGCAATACCAAACTGAGCATATAT
>SDVV010044470.1:0-10152 GCA_016164225.1 Gammarus roeselii
AACCCGCTCACAAACAATCGTGCGGGTTTGGCGAGAAGGGTGACGTCCGCAAACCTAACCATCTCCATCTCTCCCAACAGGCAATACCAAACTAACTATTTTCCAATGAACCTTTAATTTATATATATTTTTTCTCATTTGCAGATGTATTCCACCAAGGATATGCTGAAATCAAGGACCCGTTCGGCAACACCAGGTAATTATCAGCGTGAGCTATTTACATCTCTAAAGTTAGATCGATCATGCCAATATCTTTGACATAACCCAATATAGTTCAAATATTTTTTTTTCAGCAATTGATTTAACCTATTATCATTTTCTTTCCCAAAAGATCATGGTAACAACTTGATCGGGCGTGGACCAGATCAATCCGGAACTCCAGGGATGATAAGGTTTGTTTAACGAAAAATGTCGATATATTTTTGGAGCCTGTAATCAAGTTTTCCCATGTTAGAGCATAATCAGTTTTTTTTTCTTCTGAATGCATAAATTTTCACGTGCAGACCGACGCAGTACCCTCCAGCAAATCCTCTGTATCAGGGCTGTCCGCTGGCTAGCCTTTGCTCAAACTATCAGGGGGATTCTAAGGTACGGTAACCCAAACTACCAGCGTCATCCGCTGCCTGTACCTCACTGGCCGCAACCTAGACAACCGTGGCTGAGACCACCGATGCCGACACAAGCAGACTCGAGCTTATCATCCATCAGGAGACTTTTTCAAAGTCCGCTAAAATGCCTTATAAAGGTTAGTGTATACAAAATATGTTTGTAATTTTTTATTTTATAAATTATTATATCTTCCTTCAATAACATCTTCAACATAGGTTAAGAAAAGGCGAATGATCTGTCTGGTATATCCATCGTTAGAAGCTTGTCTTCCGAGATTAGTTCAAGTGAGTGCATACGCTCCAGCATCGTAGCCTCATGTCTGAGGAAGTTAACTATAAAGTCGGGGGTTAGTACAATTCTAGACTGGTACAGTTTTGATTTACTGTTTAAGAATACAAACCTTATTTTTCCAGAGTTACACTCCAGTTTCACACTCGACAAATCCCGTCTTATTAAAACCATTCTCCTTCATCTTAAAAAAAAAACTTCAAATGTTGGTAGAGTCGTTGTCATAATATTTTTAGCTTCAATGAATGCAAATCCCTTAAGAGCTCGGTTATAGGTGACTCCCAGATTGATAATCAGCTCCATTTTTTCGGTCTTGTTGATCGATCTTGAGAATGTTTACTCGACGATAAGTTGATGATGTGAGTATCCACCACCTCAGCGGTACCCCACCGCTGCACGCAGGCATACAGGTTACAACACGTATCTCGTATTGATTTTTGTTGTATACTAATGTATAAAATGGCGAGCGCTGTAGCTCAGACATTATTTGTGCTCTTGATCTCGTCGACGACACACTTTACTCGAAAATGTAAGTAACATGTCTAAATATTTCGTTTTATTGTAGAGATATGTTTATGTGACTTTGCTAATTTTGTATTGGTTTATTATAGATATAACTATGTTTATTCTGGTAGGATGCATAAAATACCATTGCTGGAGGATGTAGGGAGTGCCCCATCCCACTCCTGTCCATCCCTTGCATGCCCTAGTGCAAGTCTCGCAATGTCCGCAAGCCCTGTCGCAAGCCTCGAAATGTCCGCAAGCCCTAGCGCAAGCCCGCAATCCAGTGGTGGCCTCCTTCCGTCTTCGAAACAACGCAGAATTTAGCCTTCTTCACCCTTGGTGTTGTCTCCTGTTGAACAGCTCGTCGCTACTGATGGTTCGGCTCCATTCGTCGGTCAGTGTACTGCTCCAAAACTGCCCGGAGTTCAGCCTACTACTGGTAGTTCCGCTCCGTCTTCGGAATATTTTGTCGCTACTGATGGATCGGATCCTTTGCGTGAGGCTATATTTCACCCACCAACCTCTGAAGGCATTTTGGAAAACCACTTGTCATCTCGACTTTTATTCCATACACTGAACATTATTATCGTCCATAATAACATTGGGATGCAAGGAATTATTGAAACACGCTGAATCTAAATTAGGAACATCCCAAAGACTCCAATGCACCATGAAGGTTAAAATGGGAAAAACAATGGAGGATGCATATATAGATGACAAGGACTGTGTGATAAACGCACAAGCAATCCAGCTGACAGCAACCATGCTTTTAAGTGAGTTGATTGACGATCTCTGGCAGATTTACAAAATAAATTAGAAAAACAAGGAGCTAGATGATAGTGGCTGGAGCATTAATACAGTAACCACTGTTGAGCTTAAATTCTACAAGACAGGGGTTAAAGCAATAAAAAAATTGGGCAACTATGTTCCTTGGCCCAAAAATTGTACAGGTCGCCACCATATTGTCAACATATAATCAAAGAATAATTGCGTATTGACAAGCTTGATTGCCTATTTCCATTTATCTGAAAATGCACACCTCGCAACTTTAAAACAAATGTCGGAGAGTATTAACCTCTCAAACAGAAAACACTTACTTTACCTTTCCTAAACTTACCTTGAATACACCTGTTGCTCTAGAAGATTTACCTGATATAGAAAGGGACTGTGAAGTTAACATTAGACTGTATCAGCTCACAAAAGAGAAGGAAGGTTATGGCCTGGTCAGTGTATACAGAGGTAGTTTAGAGGCCAGGGAGGAACGCACGATCCACCTTGTGCACATTTTAGATGCTAATCATGTCGCACTCATACTATGTTTCTCTACATATATGCGTACATTTAGAGATAATTACATGAATAAATCACCTATTTTGTCCCTTCTACTTGCAAGGGATGAACGAAAGCAAAAAAGCTGGACACGTAAAATTGTGTTCGTCCGGTACATGCAGGCAAAACATCAGTATGCCTGAAGAAGGCAAAATGTACCAATTCTCAGCCATGCATGCAACAATGAAACACCCCTTTGTTTGTTATTATGACTGTGAACCTATTCTGGAGCCAAGCCAAGAAGGGAAACATGTAGTCAACATACAAAAGTTGTGCATGTACAGTTATACTCTAGTGGATGAAGACAGGAAAATTGTAGGACACAAAGTAGTCGATTCGACTTCGGTTCCCCTTGAGAAGATGGAAACACATCTTGTCAAGAATATGTTGCTGGATTTTAATTTTTATTTGTCAACCTTACCATTGTACCCCAAACCCGTCCTCACCAAGCAACACGTAAAAAAAATTGCGAAAGCAAAACATGTGATTGCTGCGAGGACGCTTATGGAGAAAATGGAAAAGGCGAATTCGTCACCATAATCATTACGTGGAGGGTGGTCTTCGGACCCAATACAGAAATAATAACAGGAAACTACTTGGCCGCATTATGCCTGAATTGTAACTTTAGAATCACGGAGAAGTTGCGCTATATGCCATGTATTGCTCACAATGCATCGGCATACGACATGCGCTTCCTTTTGGGAGGTTTGGACGGCACTAACTTCTCAAACAGTCTGACAAGATGTTCAGCATCTCTGTCTCCTTGAACGATGCCACGAGAAAATACGGTGTCAAGTTCATCGATTCATTCTCGTTCCTCAACTCAAGTTTAGACAGTCTTGCCAAAAATCTTACAGATAGTGGCCATGACATGCCGTTCCTCAAATACCATCTCACAAGTCTCGGCTACAGTGACAAGGTTCTAGACCTCGCCACTCAAAAAGGACACTTCTGCTACGAAGCCATCACATCGGATTCTGTGCAGGACTAAACAGACATCCCTTCGCAACAAGCCTTTTACAGTAACTTCGAGGCAACGGAATATCGGACTATGATTATGCTATCGATATTGAAATGTGGCAGGCAGCAAACTGCAAGACTTTGCGTGACTACATGATCATATACCTGCTCATCGACACGCTGCTGCTGGCCGAAGTCTTCCAAATGTTTAGGGAGAACATGACACGCGACTACACCCTGGATCCCGTCCATTTTGTGAGCGTCCCTGGCTTTGCAATCCGAGTTGCCCACTACGAAGAAAAGATGAAGCTGGAGCTGGTCAAAGAAATCGATCTCTTGCACTTGATTGTCAAAAACACACGAGGCGGATTCGTGAAGTTGACGAAAGGTCTTCTCAAGATAAACAATCCCCGATGCAAAGACTATGACCATTATCTGTGTCTTCAGCAGCAATATGGGACTTTAACAGTCTGTGTGGTGGATGCTTGAGCGAGCCCCTCATCATTGGCAAAATCCTCGAGCTCCCACCCGAAGAAATTCAAGCATTCGACTTGGTAAACACAGACTGTTCTGGCGAGTATACGTACATTTTCTTTATCGATGCCCAAGTCAGCGATGAAGTTGCACGAAAAACAGACGAGCTTGTAGAGGTCCTTAATTGACCCTACATTATCCTAATAACACTAAACACATTATACGTGCATCACAAGCACCTATTACTACTAAGCAATCGCATATTTTGATCTCAGTGTTGCATCTCTCTGTAGGTAGCTACAACATTTCCGTTCAGCTAGTACAAACTGCTTCCAACCATAATGGCAGTGCAACAAATATTTATTTGGTTGAATGTATACCCACGCACAAAAGCCATGGAACATGCATCAGAAGGAATAAATGATTCAGAAAAATACTTTGACTCAAATCTGTCAACAACGCCTTCCCGGCAACAAGCTGAGCGGGGTTTTTCTAGACTCTTCGTAGACAGGGACAAGATCATAGTTCTCGTGGCAGTAGTTATTATATCCCGGCATAAACATACGGGAAAAGAGGTTCTAATGGTAAACGACTTAAGGAAGTGAAACCGTGGCCACAGAGGCAAAGAAAGACACCAGCCGAAACTAATATTTGTTGCAGGCCTAACCTATAGATAGTGTGTAGCTAGGCTAGATAGCCTGGGCCAGTGCAACTTAGTCTTACCTTGGAAATTGCTCCACAGAAGACAGCCTTTCAGCCCGCTGCCACCAAGAAAACCAGGGGACACTATTTCATAGTACGTGAACATCTTCAGGCGAGAAGAAAATTGTATTCTCGTCGAATCACAAAAATTCCAAAAAAAAGGTCCCCGCAAGGATAACCGAAGTTTGACAACGCCACCAAGATTTTGTTGCCGGCTTTCCTATCTCCCTTCTATTCCCCTTCTATATTACCTTGGATATCTTCCTTCAGTTAAGTTGTGATCAATACCAAAGATTTTACTTACCCCTGTCTCATTGTCCATGTGTCTGTTTTTTTGGCGCTTGCCCATAATACTCAACCTCATTTGTAAGAAAAGGATAGAATAACTTGGAGTCAGATTGTGCCTTGAAAGTGAAAGCATCGTGTTCACTTGACTTATTATCGCTCACAGAAGCTCATTCATTATTAACTTTTTGATTGACATAGGGTAAATAACCCTTCATTAATATAAATATATAACATCAGCTAAAAGCTGCCGCTACTGTTACATCACAAAGAGGTCACCTTGGACGATGTTTCGCCCATCATAAAAAATCTCTTGACTGGCTCGGAACATCTCAAAAACCGAAAACGAGCAGATCATACGCTGGTTGCTAGTCATCTACCTCAAACTGACTACCTCGTCGCCCAGGAACTTCTTCAAGTACTCCTCAGGCAAGGACTGGAAGTCATCAAGTTTCATCTACAGTTTTTGCATCAAGCAGGAACCTGTATTCAAGTTGTTCATCATGAAAAATATCCAGACACGTCAGGAGTCTACGAACTCCTCTGAAAAGTGCCTGTTTAAACTGCTCTCAAATGGTATATACGGGAAGCTTCTTTTCGATTCGCTCAGCAGAAATCTAGAGGCAAAGGTCGTGTGCATCTCCCAATGAGTTCCGACTACATGCTACCAACCCCCTCCTGAAAAACTGCTACGCTATCGGCCCCGAAACAGTCATCATGATCCCCAAGCAAAAAAAGATCCGAATGGTTCATCCACTCCATTTTGAATTCTACGTGCTTGAAAAAGCTAAAGCAAAAGTCTACAGCTTCTTCTATGACACACTAAAACCCCGCTACGGTGACAACGTCTCGCTCATCTACTCGGACACAGACTCATTGCTGCTCCAGTTCAAAGGTGTGACCGACATTGAGGCGGAAATGCGGCAAGCTCCTCTGGCTGAAACATGAATCCAAGAAAGGACAGCTAGCACTACTGAAAAGCGAAACAGCTGATGACTAACCGAGTGAAATCATCTGCTTATAACCAAAGTGTTACAGCATGTTGCTTGAGTCTAACGCCCTAAAATCAGCTGCATCAGGTGTCAATTACCAGACACAAGCCAAAATCTAACATTAACAATACAGAGACATCCATAACCAGAAAACCTACACACACTTTGAGACCATACACTACATTCGCGCGCAAGCATGTCAGCTTCAAACTGTATGCACTATTAAAAACTGCCTCAATTTTTTTGAAAATAAACGTTACTATCTCAAAGCATGCACAACTCTTGCCTATCGCCATCCAGACATTCCCAAAAATCCATCAAAAATAAGCCTACCGTCACTAAAAAGAGGAAACGATGTGTCTAGGGTGATGATGATGTAAACATGGATTTAACATGTAGGAGGCGTAAGCCGAGAGTGTAGTCGCGATGAAAGCACATCCACGTCTTCAGCATTTATTATTTAAATCTACTAAAGTTTTAAATATGTAAATCAATATATATAAAGTTGAACATGTTCCATTGTCCTCATAGTTAGAGTATATATTGATCTCTGCAAGCGGTTTGTTGTCAGTATGACGTAGGACCCAGTGCAGGATACAGGAACCGGATGACTTTTTTGTCTATGTCTCATCGGTAGGCAGTAGCCAATTGTACCAAAACAACACGTCTTCAAGATTTACTAATAATATTTATCCAGGAATACAGCTACAGGGCGGGTGGAGCGGAGGACTTGTAGAAGTATTCTCTAATGACTAATTCAAGATAAAATAGCACGACATACGCTACAACATTGTATTCTACGTAGACTATTTGAATGATAAAAATGAACGAGTCGGGCATGAAAAAGCTTTGTTTGTTTCTAGCGAGAATATCTCAGGCATTACATTGAAAGAATACATTTCCGAGCTAGAAATCATATCAGAAAAAGTCTGTTAAGGAAACGAATCGTTAGAGATGAAGGAAAATTGTTTGAATATGATAGTGCCATACAAAGCATAACGTTCAATGACTTTATTTAACAAAACATATCGCAATACAAATATACTGAAGCTACGATGAATTGGTACTCTGTCGGAGATAGATCGGCTGATTTAATGGGCGGAGCGATGTGTAAATATAATGTCGGTGAAGGTGCCATAAGCGAAAAAATACCCTGTATGAACGGAAATGTACGCTACATGAGCGACAAGCAAGTCAATATTCTTGATGTTATTCCAATTAATAACTCTTATTCATTTACGCGCACCCATGTCATATATAAAAAATTACAGCGTAGTCATATTGATTCCATTTCCATCAATCTACGAATTGGTGTTGGCAGTATCATCATCGTTCATGGATGGTGAATCGAGGTATGTGTATTGCATTTTAAAAGATGCTAGAGCCATAGAAATATAAGGCTGGATATAAAAAGGTCATTTGGTATCTAGCAATCATGAGGGTGGTATATGCATATCCATCGTAAAACAATACGAAGCTTTATTCGCAAAACGTGACAATACGCGATGGAAGTTTACTTTATATTGACAGATTCACAAGTCCGATATCGTACCAGAAGGGTAGCGGATTCTTCTCAACCATAGCCAGTCTTGTGAGACGCATATCAGCTTATATACGAAAAACTTTACTGCCTGCAGCTCCCTATATAGCTCGAAACATGGCACACGATTACTCGGAACAGAAACAGATGCGAAAATCAACAAAGGAACATGGGATTGCTACACTCAAGAATGTTGTGAAGAAAGCCATAGCTGGAGGTAAAATCACAGGAAAAGTAACGAAAAATCTTAAATCGAAGAAGGACCACGGAAGAGCGATGAACTCGTGTCGTCCATTTTTTAATTACTAATAAATACCAATGTTCATGTACCAATAACGTTAGTTTCGGGTAAGGTTCTATACCGACAACATGCTTGGTGGATCATCTCTCAACATGATAGGGCTAGAAGCCCCTATGGAAAACTATGAAATGGGAGTGATTGATATGTTTCCCTCCATCAACAAGAAATATTTAATTGAATCGAGTATCGAATCGAAATATGAAAGAAATTATCTAGGTACAAACAGCAGTCTGTATGATGGTAGAATTGCCGATTCTTTTCTAGAATTTCATATTCCAGGATCGGATAATGAAATGGTTGACTAGAACTCGTTAACTGCAGAAGTGAAAATCCGTGTTAGAAATGCAGATGGAAGCGCGTTGGCCGCCGCTGCAAATGTTACACTCGTTGACGGATTTTTTCATCGCATGTTCCAAAGTCACTCTATTCCTAAATGATGTTCAGTGTGAATGAAACAGTTATACGGGACTATTAAATAATCTCAACGGCTATATATCCATGAAGAGCTTCGATCTGAATAATAAAGGGTTGAATATGATGTATAAATCACTGCAAACACCCATCCCAGATACTATTGTGGGTTTTTAAGATTGTTTGGTAGTCATGAATAATGAAATGATTGTAAAAATAATAAACATAATAGTGATTGATGAACGGCTGATTGACGTTTGATTTGTCAACATATGATTGTTATAATGAACAAAAAAATTAGATTGGAATAAAGAACGATGATTGAATGTTTAAACGATTGAGAAATACGAGAATCGCATTGCAAAAAAATAAACTAGTTTGATAGATAAAAATCATAAATTGAACGGCCTGAATTGATCTCCTGCCGTCCTCACAATCTCTAGCCACGGATTTAGCGCTTGACTGACCGTTGAGCTTTCAAGGTTATGGAACAAACGGCAGTTATAAATTGATCGGCCACAGAATTGAAACAAGCGAAACTTTCCGCGAACCGCGCGGTATTGATATTATATGAGTACATGAATCGCATTGAATAGTTTCCTTATCTGACTCCATTTTGATCGACGGCGGGTGTTTGCCTATTTTTAATCCTAGAGAGAGATGTGACGAGGTGCAGGGGGAGTGATAGAGAGATACATTTTTACATATATTACAAGAACGCAAGGTTTATGCTAAAATTGAGATTGACGACGGTGCTAGCATGTTAATCCTACAGTCAGCCTTGGCTTGATCTAGTCGCAATTCATACAGTTGAACTATTTATAGACCCGTCCTAAATCACACGACACGGAATCCCGCGGTTACATGAATACCAAGAACACCCGATACCGGGACTTACGCGACGACTCGGTTGGCGCACTGAATCGGATGAACTCGACGTACAACTCTTAATAGAGATGATGACCAGAGCTGTGTGGTAGTTGTAGACTATGACAACCAAGCAAGCGGTGGCTGGTGGTTGGAGCGATGAGCACAGTGAACTGTCTTGAGGCTTGTGCAAACTAAGGGCACACGTGGTTGATGAGATGCTGCGTTGCGGTGAGTGAAGTAGCGCGTTGCTCGGAGCACACTTGACGTGTGGAATGAGATGTGCTGCGGTGACGATAGGTTGGCGAGACTGCGCGGTGGAGTAATAACTGTTGGTAGATGTGAAGAGCGCGGGAACGATGAGCGCTAGGTCGCAAGGTGCTCCGCGGTGAGCAGTCATAGACGATGAAGGAACTCCAGAGATGGCTCGGGAGTGGTGATAGATGCAGAATTGAAGGAATAAGTCACTCCGGATGATTGTGGAGACGGTTGAGTTAGCGTGCTTCATTCGGCGTGAAGGATGGTGTGTTCCGGGGTGCCCTATGCGGAAGGGGGCGACCCCTGCAGGGTCGTTGACGCCTTGCCCGCTCGGTGGTTGGTGAGAGACTGGCTGTGCGAGCTAGCTAGCTAGGCCAGGCATGTTGTTTTACTCTGCACTCGGTCAGACGTATGATACAGTACAGCGCAGATCGAGCGTTGACTGAGTGACTAAATATTCAGAACAGTACATGTTCCAATAATAATTAAATCAGAAAAATAAACGAATACTACTATAAACATTTGTTAAAGTTCTATAAGAACATCAATCTATTATAACATAGCTCGCTTGTTAATTTATCATTTATATGAATGCTCTGCGTTTAATAGCTAAGCTACGAGTTGAGTGCAGT
>SDVV010044471.1:0-10152 GCA_016164225.1 Gammarus roeselii
AAAAAAAACTACTTAATAAACCTAGTACGGTAATTCAGTGGCCGAGATGACACACGTGGGGACATCTTGCAGAACAAGGCGTGGTCAAGTGAAAATGAGCACTTCAAAACCAAAAAATAAACTGAGGAGAAATTTTAATGCCTAACCCTCGCATAGCGATACCATAGACGACACAGTTACCCGGTCATAAAAAAATAAAAGAATCGTTGACAACGACGGATTATGAAAGGTGAAGGCATCGAAACATCTTCTTCTTTAAATATAACGGATAGTCCTTCGCTCCAGCTCATGGCTGGCAATGCGGCGGTAGTCGAGGCCTGCTTACGCAGAACAATGTCCAAAAAAACTTGCCCTTGTCTGAATTTATGACGCATCTAATGTCACAACATTGAAAGATGGATTACGCGCCGAGATATTTGAACTAAGGTGGCTGACGAACAAAACAATCGTCCGAGCATCAGGATTTATTTAATAATTGTAAAAAAAACAATATATCGTAATAAGTCTAGCTCTGAACAAAACCCGGAATTGGATAATAAGGTTCATGGATCCTGCGCAGTATGTCATTACCGACCCAAAAAATTTACGGTTGTAAATGAATGTATAGCGTGGTGAATTCACGTGAGAAAGTATGTAACACGCAGCGTATTCAAAAATTGGGTTGTCGTGTAGCCCTATATGACTGAATCGTTCAATGAGACTGGATGAGTTCAGTTTATGACGATGTGATAATGACAGATTACCTAGCTTCGTAATGCCGCTTAACAATTTTTTACAATGATACAATTTTTACATGTTTCAATTTATAGTTATTATCATTATTATTATTTATTTTTAACGCATAATATAATACTATGTTACTTCTACGTATGACGTCATGATTATTTGCCGTCGAACTTTATACGATTTGAACGCTACACTACCATCCATCAACCTTTGGAACAGAATGGACAAATCAAAACCCTCAGTGTCACAACATAGAATTCTCCAATACTTTATGAAGTCACTTCTCAGTTACCTGCCCTTGATTGAGAACAAATTAAGAGTGATCAGCCTGTCATGGTAGGACATCTCAGACAGACCATGCACCTGTTTGGTGCATGGTCATCTCAGACAGGAGCAGTAATCAAGAATGGGCCTGACATGTGCCACAAAAAGTGTAACCTTAAAAGTTGAACCAACCGATAGTGGTCCGATACCTACATAACACGCCGGCCACACACTGCAATTCAATTTATGCAACCATTCCTCAACCTACGATCCACGGATAACACATCTATGCACAAACAGATACTAAGACACTTCAAAGCTCTTGCATTGTATGAACACACAGTCAACTCGGTCTAGTTGAGTAACCTGTCTGAGGTACACGTTGAGGAGTTGGGGTTGCCTAGGGGTGACAGGGTGCACCTGTCGCAACTTAGGTGCAGGCATCACACATCCCTACAGTCATACCAGCATGGACTGGGGGATATCCTTTCTGAACTCTGCTTGAGATGCCGGGGTTCACCCAATACGGTTGAGCACGCCATGACGTCGTGCCCGGCCATTGCACCCGGTAGGCTCCACCATAACATCACATCAGTGCGTGATCTGTGGTTTTACGGAAGCTGCTGTAGCACTCTCAGCACACACACACGTCGGTTGGGTTCCTGGGTCTCGAACTTTGCCTCCTCCATTGCAAGAGGCGCCGGGGTTGAGCAGCAACAGCATCAACCCCCCATACAAGTTTCTCTCTTTGTCTTCATCCCTAACATCTTACTGCTAATTACACTCTTCAACACACCAAACACTCTTCTTCCACTTATACCTACATCTTAGTTCAGTCTTTTCCACATGGCACACAGGAGCCCAGATACCGATAGAACACTGAATTTTGTATAATAACTCAACCTTCAGGAGAACACTAATTCGTTTGCATCAACATTTCTAGAGCATCTTATTACGTTATTTTTACCCCAATTTGCATTATTGGG
This sequence comes from Gammarus roeselii, assembly GCA_016164225.1. NCBI lineage: Eukaryota > Metazoa > Arthropoda > Malacostraca > Amphipoda > Gammaridae > Gammarus > Gammarus roeselii. Next base: position 1,977 of record SDVV010044471.1, read on the forward strand.
TAATGTCCATGAAGTACTCGGAAAGAATTCAAAAAATTCTACTACCGTCTCAACGAAAACATCTAGCTTTAATATATAACTTTCAGCTAGTTGACCAACACAGCGTTTGCTGTAAACGCTGAGAGGCAATCGGCAACCTACCTCAACCTGTGACGCTGAGCGTCTGACCCATGGAGGACGGAGACTAATATAGGACCAAGGAGACTAATATTGGAGGAGCGCGCCCGGCTGCTTGAAAACTGTGACACAGTGTCAGCTCATTTGTGCGCGGCAGTGGGCTGGTCTCAGTATGCTGCGAGACAGGGACGGTTCACGCGGTGTGCCTCCCATTTGATGAGATGCTGTTTTGTCCCACGGAAGCTAGAAAAAATGTAGCAAATTGAACCAACATCAGTTGCTTGTTTTATTGCATGTGAATGAATGGAAAATTGTTAATAGCTACTCTGATATTTGTTTGTTAAAAATGTCCTCCAGCTGTTGCAATTTTAGGCAACACTAAATGAATGCATATCAAAATATGACGAAATTGTCTTCGTAGATTAGCGTTGGCTACAGAATGATTCATCTCCATCCGTTCATTAACGTAACTAATGTTGACTGACATTCATAGGTGCAAAATCATTTCGTCTGGGCATGGTTAATTTTTCAGCGTTGCATGTATAACGAGGTATTACATTTTTGGCTCAACCTGTATTGTCGGGGGATCAATAATCATCACATAACTAAATTTAAGTAACATAGAAGTTATGTCTTGCTATAGATTTACAAACCCAATGATAGGAACTACATTTTAGCTCCATATCAAGATATATCAACTTAGGTACAGCCACCAAAGCAAAATCATTCATAATTCAGACACCGTCAGCAATTTATTCATTATTATTAGTCAGTTGTTTATCCGTGCGTATGTGCTAAATCTAAGCACACAGATGTTGTTAGGTTATTGATTATTTGTATAAAACACTGTATAGCTCATAAAAGTAGATTCTAGGCTCTGAGGGGTGCCAATGCTTGCATTACTTTTATTTTAACCAATGCTTATCACAGCTGTCAAATTCTTGTATTGCCTTCAAAAAGATTCAAGAAATATTGCTAATTTTCAAAAACGATCATAATTTTTTTTTTGAAAAATACCTTCAAAACTTGTAGAACAACTCAGTTTGCCCGCAGGTCTCCATTTGACTGACCATTGCGTCCCTTGCACGACAGGCTGGAGACACGCATACCCTGTCTCTACCACACTCTGTTTGCGACTAACCCCCAATCGCACCCCCGCTCCCAGCTTACATCGCGTCGCGGTGCTTTACCACGTTTCTTGGTATGGTCTTTATCGCCAACTCTCTGGCGAGGAATTTGCTAGTTGAATGCTTCAAATTTAAGTGTTGGCGATAAATGAATACAATAAACCTATAAATGACGGTTCTGGCAGAACTCTTCTCTTTCAAATGACCAAATTTTCTGTCTGGCGAATAGAAAAACAACGAAATTCCGGAAAGTGAAGAGTACTTAAACTGTAAGGGTGTTTCTTGTAAGTATCTTGGAGAGTCGAGAAGAACAGTAAATATGTGATTTGGGAGACTTTAATGCCTTGTCGCACACGTCCAGGTTTGTTGAGATTGACGAACTTTTTTTCCGAATATAATTTAGCGTTTCAGGACACTCGGCTTCTCCTGCCTGATACGTACTCTCATGTATATCATGGCTCTCTATCCACCTCTTGGATTGATCATATTGCTCTGTATTCGATGTTGTTAGATGCAACCGTTTCATGTTACACATTGCCTGGTGTAACCTGTATGGATCACTGTGTAATAGGGGTTACTTTAAATGCTGAAAGAATGCAGACCCCTCTACAAGTTGATCCTCGCGAGGTTAAAGCGATTGACTGGAACTTTGACAACAAAGTGACAACGGATCGATTCTGTGTAGAACTTGATACTTTTTTATCACACATTCCTGATAGGCTGCTCGGAATAAATGAAGTAGCCGACAATGAACAACGGAATGACCTGTATGACTGCATGAGACAGTGTATCTTAATTGCTGGTCGACGAGTTTTTGGAATGAGGGAACCGAGTAAATACAATGTCCCTGGATGGAATGAACGACCAAAATAATTGAATTATGCTGTAAGGGACGCTGTGTTTTATGAAATGTTGCAAGAAAGCCTCGAGGGGGTCAACTCGCAGTGGCAATAAGAATAGTCAAATCCCGCTTTTGTAGGGAACTTACGTTTCTAAGAGAAAATTAACAACAATTACGAGCGCAGGCACTTCTTTCAAAGTTGAGTGAAGGTAAATGCAAGGATTTTTGAGAAGAAATTTGAGCACTTAACCCCAAGAAAGAATAACTTTCCCTCACTGTTGCAGGAGTGACGGGCATTGATAACATTGCGAGAGTCTGGGGGGATTACTTTTGCGATATTGCAAACTCTGTTGCCACGGATAAAAATAGAGAGAAGGTTCAAGGAGCTTTGGTTTAAGATACGACTAGAATTTGATTTGAGTGAAAGTTAATGGTAGCTACTCGAGTAGTCACAGTTTTGGGGGTGAATTAAATTGATGCTTGCACTTCCCTTTTCAATGTGCAATACAATCAATGATGAAACTAATAAATGAATATAAATTGAATATGTGTCCCACTTGGGCACTAGGCGTCTGACTCCATGAATTGTTTGACCAAAAAAATGAATTTGTTTTTAGGTAGGGTGTAGTAAGCTTCCGCCTGGTAACTATATGGGATTGGAATGAAGCAAAACTGAAATCTTTGGCTTGGTGTATTAGCTAAGATGTACTTAACTTGTTACGAGGTAAGGATGCTATAAAAAGAGCGAGGAAGATATTGTTGATATTTCTTGTTCTTGATCTGGGTTTGACTTGGTCCACGGGTCCTGCCCGTGGTCTTGACTGAAGTGGACTGTAAGCTGTCCTTAATGAACTCTTCAGTCTTCTAGCCTTGGTCCTCTTGGATTTCTACTTTGTTCCGGGGTCAATGGAAGGGCTGGGAGAAAAATGCACCTCTCGGCCGAGGCCACATGATGGGCACTCCCACTGCCAGATGCATTAATACCTAACTTAGCCTATTCTAACCGATAGTTATGTAGTTTCATTCAAGTTTGATGTTCATATATGATATTGGTATGTATGAATGGCAACCTTTTTTACATTCATTGATATTTGATCTATGTTGTCGTACATTGATATATATTTCACTAATTAGGTACGTCATGCATGGTTTACATCCTAGATCTTGTTGACTGCGGACCTTACATCACAGATCTGTACTAAAAATGTTAGAGTGGATTTATTCAATATTCGTTATAATAGACAAAAATTGTAGGAGCAACACATTCAACATTACAACAACAAAAAATGATTATAACAGTAAAACCATACATAAACTTGCTAACGCTTTAACATCCGTAACTCTCACTGACATATGCGGTAAGCTTACATAAACGTTTTGAACTCTACAGTCTACTAACGAGTGATCACCTGACATTACTTGAAATTAGTCGATATTACTGGACTTGTAACAAGCAAAGTGAAAAAATATATATGTGTAGGTACATAAACTGGTAAAGATTGGTAAAAACTACAGAGTCAAGTGGATAGATTTGATATGAATAAAGCTTAAATCAATGAAGAAATACATGACATAAGTATGAAAATGGGGAAAAAATTCTTTGTGAAATTAGGTTAGGATGGGTTAGGTTTACGGCCGTCATCACAAACCTTAAATGAAAAATGCTACAGTGGATCTGGTGAATGCTCGAATAAGTCAGATATTCTGAATCGGAACGCAATCTCATAACAAAGCCTGAATTAATCAATAACTTCTAAGTGTATAAACTGCAAACAGATCACAAACATTCATGAAAGTAAGACATGCTGGAACAAGCAGCTAGGAAAGACATGCGAGCGTAACCTAACATATTCTAACCAATAGTTATGTATTTTCATTCAAGTTTGATGTTTATGTATGGTATTGGTATGTATGAATCTCTCCACTAGTGCTGTCAATTTCACATATTATTAGCAGTTCGAATACACTTATCTAATTTTGATCCAGCAAATATCCTTATGCAGATGTTTAGGTTCTAGAATTTTATCAATATCTCCATTACATGTTTGGATGAGACTCAGCATGTAGATTCAAAACGAACAAGTTCACTTCATCTGTTGCAAGGTTTTCTAATGTGGATCAGTTATGCGCGATGTTTGATTCAATGATCTAATCATCCTAACCAACTTACCCAATATTTATACAGTTTTTCATTCAAGTTTGATGGTTATGTATGGTATTTAGTCATTCTGTTATGCGATGTACACGTCAAATTCCTTCACATGGGGTTATATTTTACGTAGTTTTTTTCAATATCACACACCATGTACACACATACAAACATTTATACATATATACAGGGTTGGTGCCGTCATAGTTTAGGCGTATACAGGATTGGTGCCGAATATAATAACAACGGTGTCTGCGACACTAAATAAAATGCTATATACAGCCAAATCGATTGAATACTACAATACCATATACAATTTTATAAAAGAATAAAATCCTACACATACTGTCAAATCGATATGTACCAGGCTAACATTTCTAGCGGATATGCCAAAATCAATAAACCCTAACGCCGTGGACGAACATCAATGTATAAGAGCAAGCTTCTCTCTCTCCATTTTTCGAAGCGTATCCAACTTTTTTGTCCAGGGGGTCCCCTACTGCACGTCCAAGTGTGTTATAACAATATTCCAACCAGCAACGCGGCACGTGATTGAAGGTGCCGTAAACTGACATGTAGAGATGCAATCTGGCTATTAGGCAGGGTCACGAGAAGAGTGCGACTAGAGATAAGGTCTCTGTATGACATTGACGGATAGGGGTCTGCCGCTACGATAGCAATCAGTGGTATCATTTTCAAATGATGGCTCCTAGTATGTAAATGTTCCTTATGTAACCATGTAATAAATAAAAATGAACTTGAACAAGCTTAATTGTTCATAGTCATACGGATTGAAAATACATGAACGTAAACCCCTGCAACCGCTTCTAAAAGGATGAAAATAGATTGATGTAAATGTTTCTAATCTGCAATAAAAAAATAAACATTAACTTGAACATGTTTAGTTGTCCCCAGACATATGCATTGAAAATACGTGAACGTATCTGCGCCTACTATTTGAATCAGATATAACACTGTGTCCTGACGGAAATAATAAAATATTTACATGCATACAAGGAGAAAAAGCGGATGGATTTAATCAAATACTATACCTTTTACTCTATAACAACACAGAACCTACATACTATGGAATTCACTAATAAAGAGTAAGATGTCAGCATACCTAAATTAGATAACGATCGAGCAACGAAATCATATTAAATGGTAACTACATCGTTTACTAATACTGTATATAAGATAGGGTTCGAGCAATACAAACCCTTGAACTAACAGGGATGCCTGCGATACTAAATAATACCATATAGAAGTCTCATATTAAAAGACACTTAAATCATACACATACAGCCTATCTACTCTTTACCAAGCCAACACCTCATGCGGAAATGTCAATTGAATAAACTTTAATCATACAATTATACTTACTCTTTACAATACCTATTTACAAACCATCAATAACCAAAAGCAATAACCAACAATTTCCAGGGCATATTCGTCGCCCCCATCTCCATGACTGATTCCGTGAGGGCTGTTTTGGGAACATAATTCTCCCGAAGGCTGTTTTGGGAACATAATTTCCCCTGAGGGCTGTTTTGCAGCCCCTATCTCTAGTTAGAAATAAAACATTAGAACATCAACAGGCATGGAGATGTCACGTTTTTCCGAATATCGTCAAAGGATTTATATCATAACTGTAATGATAACATTGCTAATTATATTATATTTTATCGATCTATAAATAAGCTCATACATATATAAACAAATCACGTACGTTGTGACATTTGGTCATAATATGACTGCATATATATCAAACGAAAAGAAAAACATTACGAGTTTCGTAGATATAAATAATACAATCGCAGTAAATAACATTAAACTAATTGAATCTATGCCACGTGTAAATAGAACAACAGCGAACGACGTAGAAATGATACCGAGGTTGAAAAATTCATTACGAACGTGTCCGGAAATCAATATTCGTGCAAAAAAGTGTGAGGTTTTAACCTTTAAAACTGCATGTAAATTATTATGTAACTGATAGATTTATTATCAATAAAAAATTATCTTATAAATGTATGTTATTATTATTATTATTTGCTTTGATGTTCCACCGGAGTCCCAACGCGAAGTTAATGCAGACTCCCCCGTAGGGCGGTCGAAGAGTTGTGAATTAGGTGACGCGTAGATTAAGATTTTAAGAGCAATTTAAACGCAGTCACAGCAGGTTTAAACGTAGCTGGGGTTGGTCTAAAAAAGTATCTAAGTAACAAAGTAACACAATAAATTTGACATAGGCACCAAGCAAATTTGGTGCGGCTACAAAGAAAGTTTAACATGAGAATAAATTTAACAATTTTAAAGGAGAAACTCTAGCGTAGGTACAGAGTAAGCCTAGTACATACAAATCGTATTGAACAATGGATATCAAGCGAGTTTACCCTAAAAAAAATATGAAGAGCAGGTTTATTTCAGTCGCGGTTGGTCTTGTGTAGAGGAGTGGTAACGGCTCCCTTCGTTCTCTACCGGAGCTCCAACGTGTAGTCACAGAGGGCTTCTTCTTGTGGCACGACGGTCCGGTGATTTTGCACAGTTTTGTGCACGAAGTCAAAGTTAAAATTTTCAATTGGTGCGCAGGGAGGACAGAGAGTTCGGGATAGGAGATGATTCAGGTCTAGCAACTTCTACACTACCTCGTATAGGCCTGTGTGTTTTCCAAAAGCGATCAGTTTTTTCCGGTGTTCCGTTTCCGTGAGCAGGCGTTGTAGGCTGTACGGGGGGCTCAAGAAGGCTCGTCGGGCTACTGCGAGTGCATCGCAATCTACTAGCAAGTGCTTCACGCTTACTGCAGTTTGGTGGCAACAGGGGCATGGTGGTGCGTTCGGTCCCATGTCTACGTCCATTAGGTGGTTGTGAGTTATCCACGTGTGTCCCGTGCATAGGCGGTTGATGAACACTTGGTCTCTCCTAGTAGAAAACCTGGTGTCCCATTCTCCCACGAATGGTTTAACTGCAAGCATCTTTTGTCCACTTTGTTGCCAAGGGTCGTTCCATAGTGTTGCTATGCGTGCGTTGATGACTGGGAACCAGTCTCGGTAATGTATAGAGATGAATTGTTCCTGCTGGGTAGACATCCGTTTAGCGAGGAAATCTGTGCGTTCGTTTCCTCTTATTCCTGCGTGTCCAGGGATCCAGCAGAACTCGACCGCCTGGCTCACCTCTGACATTGTGAATAGGTCGTGTTGCATTTTTCTAAGGGCAGGGTGATCAAGGTGCCGAGTTTTCAGCTGGGTTAGGACACTTAAGACTATCTGAAAATATAACAGTTTTAGGGTGGCGGTCGCTTTTTGTAATAAAGATAGCCAGTTCGAGTGCGTGTAGCTCTGCAGAAAATATAGAGGCCTCGTGAGGTAGGGTGGCCGAACGAGAAGTCCCTTCGCCTATGGCGGCGGCTCCCACTTCGTCCGGTGTTTTTGAGCCGTCAGTGTATATATGACGGTGCTCAGAGTACTGTTCATCGAGTGGTCGTAAGAATTCTCGGCGGTATGTGTTGGTTGGGGTTGTTGCATTGGGGTACGGCTGCAGATCTAGGTTGACCAGTGGTGGGCTGATCATCCACGTTGGTGTGTTGATTTGAAGAATTCGATAGGAGAATGAAGGCTTGATTGCTTTGCGTCTGATGTTCAGCGAGGTCAGTAAGTTATCCACGCGTAGAAAAAAGGGTGGGCATATGTTCTTTTTAGCCGCAAAGAGGCGTTTATCAATGATGTTGGTGACGTCACCGAGTGCTGGGCTATTGATGTAGCTCCTCGTTTTGAAATAGTACTGTAGTGAGAATTTGTCCCTCCGGCGCGGGAGAGGGAGTTCGTTAGCAAGCACGTTCAGGGATTCGATGGGTGTGGAACGGAACGCACCGGTTGTGATACGTAGGACGTTATTCACTATGATTGAGAGAGGTTCTAGGGTGGTTTTGGCTGCTGAACCGTA
>SDVV010044472.1:0-10151 GCA_016164225.1 Gammarus roeselii
ATATATAACATAATCGAGCACAACTGCACGTATAGAGGAGGGTACGAAAAATAGTGCAGCGTATTTTTATTCCGAGTGTTGCCATTCATGAAGTGTATAGGCTATTCGAAAGATTCCATAATTGGAAGTATATGGCAAATCTAATTTTAGTTCATTTTGCTGAGTATCCTCTGCAACCAGCTTGAAATAGGAAAAACAAATTGTTATTTCCGGCTCGTTCCATGAAATAAGGCTCATTACCACGCAAAAAAATGTTTGTTCATTTTCCTCACTACACCCAGTTTGAAAATAGGAATTATTTGCAGTTCGTTCGACGATGGATTGGAGCGGCCGCCACTCCCTCAGCAGAACAAAAGATTGGGTAAGCGCCCGATGTCACGTGATGAAGTCTGTTTGGTTTCCTAGAAAGAGAGCTCCTACTCACCTACACAAATTACCGACCGGCAATGTATCCAGATGCAAGGGAGTTCATTTGCTGCACGGTTCTGCGGCGACCCTGACTGCGCTGTATAGCAAGTGAAATGGTCTGTTTGATTTCTTAGAATAGATAACTGTATCCAAAGAAATGAATTACATTCCAATAAGTATTTAAAATTTCAAGTGAATGCAGGTACTTCGTGGATAATTGGTGTCGCAACAGCTGATAGATGCCGTGAAAAGGTACCCAACCCTGTGACGCAATGCTAAGGGTTCAAACATGCAGGCGGTTCGCTTTGAAGCCTCTCATATTGTGAGGGTCCGGTTTTCAACTGAAAAAAAGATCCTCTTTTTATCCTGCTAGCACATGCCGAAGGGTGAGCAGTAAAATGGCACAGATTTTTTTTTTTTTAATATGCTTTGGTGGCATTTTTAGCGTCAGCTGGTAGATTGGAGAAATATATTGGGCTTGAAACTGAAACTCCTATATACCATTCTTTGTTCGTCTGAAATCTATGTCACTGCACTTCCGTTTCGTGTAGACCGATTGTGGGCTGCTCAAGGATTTAAAAATACAACTCCTTTCGGACATGACTGCTTATTCTGGATTAGTGAAAACTCGCATCACATCATTGAAATATAATCGCTCATTTGTGATTAAGCAGCCAAGTTGGATTAACAGGTGCGTCAAGTGATCATTCGTCTTATAATTTCCGTCGTGAGGTGCCTGAGGTGAGGTGAGGTGCCTGAACTTCTGCTTTGCGGTGAAGTTCAGGCAGCGTTCGATATTATGGAGCAACGTTTTCTTACACTTCCCCCATTTGGTAGGGCATTACTTTAATTGAAAAGATCAAAACATTGATTAAGATAAAGCTTGATTTTTGGTCGAGTTTCTTTTTGATACGACTAAGGAACATAAAGGACACATTCAGTTTGAAGCAAAGTTTTCCCACATGATCTTTGAAGGTCATGCTAGGATCAAGGAAAACTCCTAGATTCGTGATTCATATACAGAGGGATTTTGGCGCATGAACAGTCAACACCGAAATTGTCGGATGCTCGAGATGTGCCTTTGTTTCCGGAACAAAACACTTCAGCTCTTCTTCTTGATTTTCCGCTTGAATAAACAGTAATTAAACATCATCAGCAGAAATTGTCGTTATGGCGCGGACGACATGACTCCCACTCCTGATGTCATTCAGATACAGAAGGAAAAGATCACTCACATAAAGGAGGTCTAAGAATCAATCCCTATGAGACACTAAAACTTACAGGTCTTGGAGTAGAGATAGATTTTCTATTGATCATAGCATATTGGGACAGGGAACTGTGGTAGTTTTCATACCAGGGAGTTTGTATCTTCCGTTTTTTTTTCATTTAATTGTCGTGTTGCTCACTGTCGAATGTTTCAGAGATTTCCAACAGAATGAGTAGTGATAAACTGTTTCGGTCAATTGCTTTGTAGACGAGTTTTGAGATCCATGAATGATTTGACAATCCGCAATAGGCATTCTCGGTTGTAAATCTGGATCGACTTCGCGGAGAACTTTGATTGAGCTATTGTAGCTATCGTGCAAGTCGCGGTCGAATAAATCAATGCTGTTTACTTGCTCCTCGATATCGAGTTTTGTGCTGTTAATAGATGAGTCTTCACAAATGTGTTACATGTATTTTTTGTTGCAAACATATTCTGATGCGGAGAAAAAAAATACAATATTGTAGTACACGCACAAATGAATAATATTTCATGACACATAAGTGAGAATGTCGGCATAAGGAGAGTTGTTAGGATGGTTTTTAGTCATATTCAAGCCCGGTAAAAGTGAGATCGTTACCCATTTGCATTTTTTTCAATTACTAGTAACAGAGCAAGAAGTTCGATGCATGAGATAGGTAATGAGGAGGATATTCTAGTTCTAAGAAGAGGTAATGACAAGGATATTCTAGATCTAAGAAGATAAATTGTAATTGTTGAAAGTTTTCACAAAAAAAAAAGATTTATATGAAGGTCAGACTGAATGCAGTTAGGGAAATTAAAATTTGTTTGATCCATCCGTCTCGCTCTTTTTTTTTTTAATAATCTAGCACTCTTCAGAGTAACAGTCACGTAATATTTTTATGTTGAATTAACAAAAATTGCGCTCGCTCTACTTAAGCAACCAATAAAATATTCTAATGTTCAATGAATTATTTGAAATACACCCAAGGTGGCAGAAACTCTGATGAGCTTGTCAAATTCGAACATGCCAAGCCAATCCTTTTTTCAGTATTACAAAACTGTATATTTTTGTCTTAAATTTATGGATATAAACTCAAGTGGCTTAAACTTTTTGACATATCATTTGCTGCTTCATATGTTTTTTAAGTGTAGATAATTCTTCATGAATATGTTCTATTGATCATGTCTGTAGCATCAAAATACAAAAAATGTTACTGATCAAGAATGTTACAATACTGTACATGTAGGTAAACGTAGGCTAACCAATAATTATTGTCCCTATATGTTACACAAATCGTAGCAATTCCCAACTGGCGGACCAAGTTCCACTACATAGCTCAAATATAGTCTATTTGATGAAGCTCCATTCCTTCATGTCCCATGACTTCGGAAACATCCAAAGTGACGATCAAGCCTTGCCACCATCACACGTGGTGCTCATGAAAGGGTGACTTAGCTGATAGATGTAAATGCATCTTTGTGACTGAAACCTGCTCAGAAATAATTCTAAAATAATTCAGAATTAGACATAAAATTTACTGCCACATCGAAGTTAAAATGTCAAAATTGTTGGAAAACTTTACTATCTCCCTAATGATATTTGCAGATTTTTTAATAATAAAGTTGATGCTATGCTCAATGTTCAGTTATATGCATCGGAAGTTCATATGTCGATATGACACGTCGTTATGTTGTTATTGAGCGCCAAAACTTCATTACTAGGTCGCTAATAAAATTTTATTGATACTGTCGAATCATTCTTTCAACATTCTAAAATTTGTTTTCAGGCAATTTCATTAACTCCACCATGCCCAAACACATTACATCACTTCGTAGGAATATGACAATAAAAGTAGCCTACATGTCGTCCAAAACGACTTTAGTGAAGGAATAAGATAGAGCTTGATTAGCGGTGGGGCGGGATTGACCGGAGTCAGCGGCGCGTAGGTGGGCGCATGGAAAAGGGCGGAACGGAGGTAGGTGATTCATTCAGACGGATGGACAGCTTTCGTATTATTCATAAGACATTTATATGTTAATAGGTTTTCATATGTCAATAGGTTATATAAATAGGACGTTTACATACAGATAATACGTAAAGTAAAGGCAGTAAGCTGCACAAACCAAGGATTGATCACTTTGGATCGGTTTCTGTAGTACAATTGTGTTACTGCATGATTATTTTAATACGAAGCTATACTTCCCCCATATATTTTTTGATTAAATCCAAACGAATCAAAACAGAGTGTTTGTTATCGTTTTTCAATATAAGGATCCAATGTCCCATTTTATTAGGATCGCTTTCGCTGTTAACAATCATGTAGCCATTCATTGGAAACATGGGCATTCTGTTTCCAGCAAAACATCCTATATAGGCACGTTTCATAATTGGATCGCTATTGGATATTTTTTCAATTTGGTTATTATCCATGTTCACCATACATAGTTGGGGAATACCCTCCTTGCCGAATTTATTTGGATGACACCGAGTTTATAACCTGCCAGGAACAAAATCTTATTCATTGTGGGTGGATTTCCACAATTCACTGTTGCTCTTTTTTCTAGGTTAATGACATCTTAAGAGTCTGTTGGTCTTGTATCTATAACAAATATAGTTCTTCCTGCAAGGAAATTTTGTCTGGTGATGAGATGAGAGTTGTTACGCGTCCCTAGAGCCGTAAGTGTTTGATGGTATGCTTAGGCCCACTCCCTGGGAAACGATGATCTAATGTTGGTAACGCAGTTTCCGTTTACATCGACGATAACGTTTGTGATGTCGTTATGCTGGAAGTAATTTGGATTGCGACTATATGCTCCATTAGGTGCCGCTTGATCAATGAGAAACAGGGCTAATTTATGTGGAATAACCCCGTTGAAGGGGGAATCAATGAAGATGGAGTTTTGACCGGCAGGAAACACGATTGTTTTGACAATAGGTTGATTGAACATGTATTCAATCATGTCGTTATTTTTGTGAGCGCTTTATTTAGAGCAAGCAAAGCTGTAGGGTATGGTATAACCTTTTTACACCATAATTTACATGAATCAACTAAATGGATGTAGTGTTCATTGTCGTGCGATAGTAGAACACTTCTTGGTTTTGACAGCTCCAATCGTATATTTACGCTGACATTATCCAATAGATAACTATTGCTACCGGCAACATCAAAGTTTGGTGGTCATATCATATGTATATCATGACGAACACTTTCTTGAATCCAAACCTCATTTTCGTTTTGATTAGCAAAATTCGCTGCGACGATGGTATCTGGAATGGGTGTTTACAGTGATTTATACATCATATTCAACCCTTTATTGTTTAGATCGGAGCTTTTCATGGACATACAGGCGTTTAAATAATTTATAAGTCCTGTATAACTGTTTTCTTCACACTGAACATCATTTAGAAATAGAGTGACTTTGGAACATGCGATGAAAAAATCCGTTAATGATTGTAGCATGTGCAGCGGCGGCCAAAGCACTTCAATCTGCATTATTAACACGGATTTTCAATTTTGCAGTTACCAAGCTCAAGTCGATCATTTAATTATCGGACCCGGGAATATAAAATTCGATAAAGAAATTGGCAATTCTACCATCATTCAGGCTGCTATTTGTACTTAGATAGTTTCTTCCAAATTTCGACTCACTACTTGATTCAATTAAATATTTCTTGTTGACGGAGGGAAACATATCAATCACTCCCTTTCATAGTTTTCCGTAGTGGCTGTCATGTTGAGAGATGATCTACCAAGCATGTTTTCGGCATTGAATCTCACCCGAAACTAACGTTAATGCTTCATGAACAGTGGTAATTATTAGTAATTAAATGATGGACGATACGTCTCCATCTTTCTTCCACGGTTCTTCTTTGATTTACGATTTTTCGTTTTTTTTCCTGCGATCTTTCCTCCAATCATGGCTTTCTTTACAACATTATTGAGTGTAGCAATCCCATGTTCCTTGGTTGATTTTCGCATATCTTTCTGCTCCGAGTTATCGTGTGCCATGTTTCATGCCATATCGGCAGCTGCAGGCAGTACAGTTTTTCGTGGAAAAAGCAAGATAGGTCTTACATGACTGGCTACGGTTGAGAAGAATCCGCTTCCCCGCTGGTATGTTATCGGACTTGTGAATCGATCAATATCATGTAAACTTCCACCGCGTATTTTGTCAAGTTTCGCGAATAAAACTTCGTACTGTTTGTACGACGGATATGCATATACCACCCTCATGATTGCTAGTCACCAAATAACCTTATTTACATCCATCCTTTAACGGGATGATACAGTCAACACCTTCTCTTAGATCGATGGAAATGGAATCAATATGACTACGCTGTTATTTTTAAAATATGACATGCGCACGAGTAAATGAATAAGATTTAATAATTGGAATAACATCATGAATATTGAATTGCTTGTCGCCCATGAAACTGCGTGAAATTATATCTGAGTAAACGTTCACGTAGCGTACATTATCATTCATAAAATATATTTTCTCGCTTACGGCGCTTTCACCGACATTATATTTACACATCGCTCCACCCATTAAATCAGGCGATCTATCTCCAACAAAGTACCAATTCACCGTAGCTTCAGTATATTTGTATTTCGACATGTTTTGCGGAATAAAGGCATGCAACTTAATGCGTTGTGTGGCACTATCATATTAAAAAAAAATCCTCCATCTCCAATGATTTGTTTCCTTAACAGAATTTTTCTGATTTTGATTTCTAGCTCGGAGATATATTCTTCCGATGTATTGCCTGAGTTATTTCCGCTAAGAACAAACAAAGCAGTTTCATGCCCGACTCTTTCATCTTTATTATTAAAATGGGCAACGTAGAATACAATGTTATGCTGTTCATCGTGCTTTTTTATTTTGAAACAGTCATTATAGAATACTTCTACAAGTCCTACGTTCTAATTTTCCTGTAGCTGTATTCCTGGATAAATGTCGTTAGTAAACCTTGAAGATGTGTTGTTTTGGATCAGTTGTCTACTGCCCAGCCAAAAGTCCTCCGTTTTCTGCATCCTGCTTTGGGTCCTACGTCATACTGACAACAAACCGCTTGTAGACATCAATATATAGCCTAACTAGTTGGACAATGAAACACACATATTTATGTATATATTTATTTATTACATAGTTACATAGGAAGATGGTTACATATTAGGAACATTTACATCTTAGGAACATTTAGAGAAAAAACCTGAAGATGTGGATGCACTTTCGTCATTCACGCGAGTGTACTCGCCAGAGATAGCCTCTCCCGGCTTACGTCTCTTCCATGTTAAATACATTTGTACATCGACATCATCATCCTGAAGCCATCGCTTCCCCTGCTTAGTGACGGTAGGTTCAACGTCAATGATTTTTTTGGGGGATTTCTGGATGCCCAAAGGTAAGAGTTGTGCACGCATCGTCATAGTAGCGTTTGTTTTCAAACTTTCTGAGGCAATTTTTGATAGTGCGTACAGTTAGAAGCTGCTATGCTTGTGCGCGAATGTTGTGTATGGTCTCAAAGTGTGTGCATGTTTTCTGGATATGGATGTCTCTATATTGTTCATGTCTGATTTTGACTTGTGTCAGGTGATTGACACCCTTAGCAGCTGATTTTGTGGCGTCGGACTCGACTCGAGCAACATGATGTAACACTGTGATTGCAAGCACATGATTTCACTCTGGTAGTCGTCGGCTGTTTCGCTTTTCAGTAGTCCCAGCTGTCCTTTCTTTGATTCATCGTACAAGGCGAGATTTTTCGGGTAGTTGGAAAAGTTCAAAAAGGAAGCCAAAGGAGGCTTGCGCATTTCCGTCTCAATTTCGGCCACGCTTTTGAACTGGAGCAGCAGCGAGTCTGTGTCCGAGTAGATGAGCAAGACGTTGTCACCGAATTTTGGTTTCAGTGTATCATAAAAGGACCTGTAGACTTTTGCTTTGTCTTTTTCTAGCACGTAGACCCCAACTTAGAGTGGGTGAACCATTCTGATATTCTTGTGCTTGAGGATCATGATGACTGTTTTGGGGCCGTTGGCATAGCAGTTTTTCAGATGGGGGTTGTCAGCGTTGTTTTCGGAATTCGTTGGCTGTGCACACGATCTTTGCCTCTAGACTTCTGTTGAGCGGATTAAACAATAGCTTGCCGTATATACTATTTGAGAGCAGTTTATATAGGGACTTCTCGAAGGAGTTCGTAGACTCTTGATGTTTGTGGATATTTTTCATAACGAAGAATTTGAAGACCGGTTCCTGCTTGATTCGGAAAATTTGATTAATCATGGTGACGTTCAGTCCTTGCCTGAAGAGTACTTGAAGAAGTTCCAGGGCCACGAGGTAGTCAGTTTGGGACAAATGACTGGCAACCAGCTGGAAATCTGTTTTTTTTTTGGTTTTTGAGATGTTCCGAGCCTGCCAAGAGAATTTTTGTGAAGGGCGAAACATCGTCCAAGCTAACCTCTTTGTGATGTAGCAGTAGTCGCAGCTTATCAGTGCGATACATTTAAACCAATCACTCTTTCACTTAAATCCATTCCACCGCACAATATCTTTGAATACAACACACTTTCTTATCCAACGCATGCGCGATATTATTCAATTTTATTACTTTCGTAAAACATTCCTTGCAGAACACAAGATTGAACCGTTCATCTCCGTATACAAGATGCATGTGGAACAAAACCATATGGGCTTATCATGGTTGTTTTCACACACCCAAGTAGTTCGAAACTCTTGATTAGAGCACAAATTCCAGGATATGAATTTGAACAAGTGTTTCCTCTATAAAATATAATGTATGCCAGATTTGAGATTATTATTGAATTAGAATAGAATATGTCTACTTTAATCCAAAGACTGTTGGATCATACTCTAGAGCGAAGGCCCTACATTAAAGTTATACGAACATTTTTCCTTCTACAACAAGACGCGATGTTGAAAAATTTCTACAAGAGTCAGATACTTCTACACGATTTAAACGAGCTCCCTTGTTCACAGCAGTGCGTCCAGGATCGATTCTCGGTGCGGAAGTTGCCTATATGAAAGATTATGCTGATAAAAATTATGGAATTAGATATTTATTGATTGTCATTGATATATACAGCAAATATCTGTGTGTACAACCATTGAAAGCTATTACATTTAAAAATATGGTTGCACCATTTGTTAATATATTCAACAAACTAGTATGGTCAACAACTCGGATCTGTTCAGATCAGGGAAACGAGCTTACAAACAAAAGCTTTATAGCTTTTATAGTCATCAAGAACATATCCATTTATTACTTCTACAACAAGGTGTAATAAACGTAAATTGAATTTTCATGATAAAATAAATCAACTAAAATCATCCGAACGTAGTCAACTCATCAAACTATTAAGTAATAAAGAAGTTAAAATCATCTGCAAAATATTTACAAATATACAGAGCGGAAAATTGGTCTGTGACATGCTAACCAAGTCACAGGTTGCTAAATTCAACTTTATAATATAACAATTAGGCAGTAAATTGTCCAGGAGTAAATCCTCCGGGACAAAAAATAAAACATTATGAACCGTGCGTGGGAAGTTTTTGTTGAATTTACTATTACCCACTGCAATGAGTTTCTTGACAAAAATAATCCATGGATGAATCGGTTTACTACCTGGTTCCAACAATCAAGATGTATAAGCTTACAACAAATCATATAGGCGGTAGCGCTACACCCTTTCCTTTTCCAACAGGGCCAGAAGTAGCATAACATAGCAGTACATATCACAGTCAAAGGTTGAACGCAGGTGGGTTCCAGGCTTCGCCTGGAATAGCACTATAAAAACTTTTTTGTTTTCAAGGGCTATACCGCTCTAGCATAACTAAAGAGCCCAGACTGAAACCGGTCAAACAATAGGAGCCAAATGATGGCGATGTTGCAGCACTATATACGGCCTCATTGCCTCCGTGGTTAGTCACTCTCCAGCGGTTTGCTTCATTACCTACGAACCAACACAACACTCAAATTTGAATAGAACAGGTTTGTTAGCCCTCCCGATGTCCAAAGTCGTATTCACGTACTTGATCTCCTCAAAAGTTCAAACTTTCCTGGATAAAATGAATAAGGCATTTCACGAAAATCAATTGTGGAAAACTGTAGAGATGGAGGACGGGATAGAGCGGTTATGGGATAGTTTATAAAAAAAACACGGCTTCGTAACACCGACATAACATTCGTGAACAATGTTAAAAATTCACTGTACATGAAAATCACAGAATAACATAAGCTGGCACGCGGAACAGGGTGAAACATGTATGCCACTCAGACCAATTGCGGGAGGTAGTGCCTCCTAGCGACCACAAGATAAGGCCTCGTGAGCACACCTCAACACTGCACTCATAACCCCATCTGGCAGAATATAGGATTGTGTACAGGAAATAAATAGAGTCCCCTAGCGTGGAAACATTTTAAACAATCATAACACAACCGATAATCATCTACACTACCACATATCATAACACTGATACTAAAATAACATATTTGTAT
>SDVV010044473.1:0-10151 GCA_016164225.1 Gammarus roeselii
GAATATATCAATACATTTACAGTATTGCATAAAATGATGGCTTCAAAACCCTAGGGAAAAAGCAACTTCTATCTTATCTAATTATATTTTTATAATCCAATAAATATAATTTTTCTGCCTTCAAATTGAAGAAGTCCATTATAGCGCAGTTCCCTACAAGAACTTTCAAACGATATATAGCTTGTAATAACCTCAGGAATGTGGAAGGAGTTGCAATTTTCGTCCGAGCGTTACTAAAGACAGGAGGACCGACAGCCTTCTGAGCGATACATGACGTGTCATTCGGCTGAAGAAACACCAGCAGCCTGTGAAACAATGCGTCCCTTTGCAAGGGGTAGGAGGCATAACTTTAAAGTCATTAGATACAACATTATGCCTAATGTACACTAAAGTTGATCCCTCACCACCGTGATGAATTCCAATGCCTCGACGCAGCAGCGGTAGTACAGACACCACCTGCGGCAGCTGCTTATCTTCGTCCGACAGTACAGCAGTGGCGTTGCTGAAAACTTCATCCACCAGCTGCTTCTCCTCGGCCAAGTTGAAGTCAAGTTTGGAGATCTGAACGAAGTAGTCAAAAAAACACTTTAGTTGACCAGCATAAAATAAGGAAAGTCGAGCAAGACTAGGCATGCCTACTGTGATTGATGCTAACAAATGTGGCGAGCTATGAAACAGGTTTCAATTTGGTCGGTTGTCGTTATTTGACTAGCAGTACCTGGTATATTAGCTAGACTAAGGATGAAAGTAAAGGAATTTATTTAGAAATGTCAAGCTTTGTTTAGGAAGGTTGATTGACTGGACCAATAATTCTATGAAGTAATATTTACTCATTTTATGTGAGCTTTCGTTTCTAAATCAAGTACAACACACGTCTACAGGTAGTAGCTGATGCAACCGGTTTAGCAGACAAGCCTAGAACCAGTCTTTACCGAAATGAACTAATGACTGATTTTAGGAAAGGAAAAATGCATAATACAAAGTTAGCCAAGTCGAGTATCAAACTTAACGTTCAGTTTACATTACAGAGGCCAGGTTTAAAATATGAAGAGTTGGCGAAATAAGCGGCCCAAGACCATAGCAGCAATGACTGATGTTGAATGGCTCTGTACGGGTTATCAGGTCTGCAGTTGAAACTAGGTTTAGAGTGAAGAGGCTTTCCAGCGCATGAGAGAAAGCGTCCTTCTGGCGTCGACAGTGAAATTAGCAAAGAGTGCTGCATCAAGCCATAGACCAATTTTAGATTGTAGTGATTGTGTTTACTACTGCGTGAAGTCAATGTCTTCTACGCTGAAAATGTCATCAGAATGCATGGGTGAAACAGGAGGTACATGAACTTGTAAGGTGCTGACTGCTGAGGCCATATGGTCCTAGCATTCTCTGGCTGGCAGCAAGGAGCACTATCACTGAACTTACAATGCTGCTCCAAGGAATCACAGTCAATAAGGGTGTTTAATCCCTGGGTTGGCCGTGACTCCGTGCAGAGATGTCAAGGGGGATGATGTCAGTGGGACAGTAACCTTCAAAGTAAGGGAATTAGCTGGTTACAAAATTCCCCAACAAAGCACCAAGGAGCCATCAGGATATGCCAAGCTTTTGGGCACCAAAGATACGGCATTATCCACAAGGTGCTGGATGCCGTGTACCCTAGTACCCCCTGAATAGGAAGAAATGGCAAACAGGTATTTCGGGTATGAAATAACTATTGTTAGAAGAATTTCCCAACAATTTGCTATGAACTGATTGGTCCTGAACATGCAATCGTTCCAAAACTGACCTGCAATCATCCCAGGGCTCACCTGCAGAGCATATGCCTCGCAATCTTTCTTGGAGAAGCTGAATATGATGACTGGGGCAAAATTGCGTTCCATGACAGTTTTCACAAGTTTTAGGCAGTCGCTGTTGCCTTCTTTGCCGCCAGTTTTCTTCTTTGAACTGACGCTTGCTGAGCCGCTACTGCCAAACGCCGCGGCCGTCTGACCAGCCAACACAATTAGGTAAATCAGTGTTGCACTCAAATCCACCAAACCTAGCTAGAAATTTAGTGACTGAGCATGTTGTTACCCAACTGAATAAGTTATGCAGTACTTCTTCAATACTTCAACAAGTTCAATTGCCCTGACTGTTGTCACTAGCATATTTTCAAAAGAACATGCTCAACAACACACAAAAAAAACATACAGAATTAGCAGGCCTTGGCAACAGCTCTGACAGATTCAGTGATTTAATGAAACCCCTAATGATCAAATGATCAACCTACTTACTGGTGGTTTATCAAAAATGAAAGAATTGTGCTTTGCAGCATGTGAATAAATAAACCAATCAGTAATAAATTTTTAAGCAGCTATTTGTAACTCAAAAAAAAAATGATTAAGCTGATAAATCAAAAGTAAAAAATATCATAAGCATACCTGTGACAACCAATTCTTTGCTCTCACAGAGATGATTATCACAGGTTATTTTAGTTTGCCGACAATTAACTGGTTCTCAGAGCTAATTGATAGCTACATTAGTCCAATGTACATGCAATTTTCAGACGTTTTGTCTCTTGGACTTCTGCAGTGGGTTATGGAGCCCACTTTTTTTACTGTCTGCAAATATACTGGATCAGATATTTGCCTCTTTCCAGTTGTTTGAGGAGAGTCTGTTGGATGTTGACTTTACTGGGTTCTGCCAGTTCTTTTATCTATTGATCCCAGTTCTGATATGGGTCAAGATGGCCTTCAACTACATCTGCTGTGGAGCTGTACAAATGAACTCCTCTTCTCCTTGGCCTAAATTTCCAAAAAACAATGAGGATAGGATCAGTCCCTGAAGTCAAAAGCAAATTGCTCATAGTTTGAATTTTGAAAGTTAAATGCCTCTCAGATTCTCTGCAATACAGAACTGCAAGCTTTACATCTGTTTGCTGCAAATCAATGAAAATAATACTTGTAATTTGGTTGACTGAGTATCTCATTTGGGTTTGTAGTAACCGTAGCACCGCGGACCAGTTTCTGTTGACCTATGGTAATGTTTGGAGGTGGATTGATGAAGGATATATTGTGGATGTCATAATTCTTGAATTTTCTAATGCATTCAATATGGTGAATCATAGTGTGCTTCTGTCTAAGCTGGAATGCTTCGTTGTTTGCAGTACATTGCTGGCCTGGATATCTGCATTCCTCTCTGGCAGAGTGATGAGTGTTTGTGTGATGGCAGCAGAGCAGCCAGCCCAGTTGATGCGTTTAGTGGTGTTCCTCAGGGCTCTTTCCTTGGACTACTCTGTTCTTGGTATCGATCAATCATCTCAAGTGGTCTTGTATGCAAGTTCAAGGCATTTACAGACTACTAGAAGATGTAGCTACTTCAAATACTACTCAAGGACACTGAGCCTACCGTCTAGCCTCTAGGGCATTTGGTCACTCCAAAGTGGGTTGGATACAGTTGACTGTTTTAAGCTGCTGGAATTTTGGATTGAATCCAACAAGTAATAGTAGTAGTAGGCATGGGACAGGCTGCCGAGTCCATTCTAGCAGTATTCCAAAAATTAATTTGTAGTACAGCTAGCTCAGCCTAGATGAGGTGTCCATCTTTCATGGGCTGCCGGATGCTGAAGGCTCCAATGGAGGTTGTTGCCACCATGGCGGCACAGGTCCAAATGCGAATTAAGGGGCTGGACTAGTCTCCCAGTGTTTGTTGAGGCGGTTTTTAAATGTGTTTACTTTATTACTATTAACCACATCATGTGGTAATCAATTCCAAATTGTTGGTATTGATTGGATTTTTTTTTCAGACACAGACATTCTAAATGGTTTTAGCTGCAATTTTTGGCCATCATTTCTGTTCCTTGGGTTATAGTCTTGGTCAAAGAGACCCTCAGAGCTAGCTCTAGTAAATCCGTTCAGGCATTTGAAGGTTTCAATTAACTGACCTCTAAGTTGTCTTCTTTCAAGTAATATCAGTTTGAGTCTTTGCGGATATGTCATTTATGTTGCTTGGTGCTGAGTATGTTTCATTTTGTTAATATCACCTCTTGGGTGAGGGGACCAAAATTGTACTGCAAATTCCATTTGAGGCCTGACGATTGAAGCATAACGGAAGCAGGATGTCCCTGGATTTGCAGTGGAAGTTTCTGGATATAATTCCAAGGACTCTATTGCTATTCTTGTAACTAGCTTCCACTTTTTTATTCAACCTGAGATCTTTGGTGATAAATATTTTGAAGTCTCATTGATGGTCTACTTCAGTCATATGCTGATCTGCCATTACGAAAACAGAATTTTGATCTAGTGATCCAATGTGCATTTCAGTGCATTTTTCAATATTAAAGTTCATTTGCCACTTATCAGACCAGTCCACAAGTTTATTAAGATCCCTTTATATAGAAATGCAATCTTGCTCACAGTTTGCTTTGTGGCAGAGTTTAGTGTTGTCAGCATATTTTGATTAATTACTAACGATGTTGGTGTTGAAAACATTTATATCAATTATAAAGAGAAAGGGCTTAAGAACACTACCCTGGGGTACTCCTGATGTTACCTGGCCCACCGATTTTTTCTTGCGGCCCATGAGCCAATTTTGGAGCCACCTGGCCACATTTCCAGCCACCTTTCTAAGTAGGCATTCATGGGGGACCTTATCAAACACTTTTTGAAAGTCAAGATAGAACAGGACGACAGCTTTGGTTTCATTGTATATTTTGGTGACCTAATTAAAAAAGTCCAGGAGAATGGACAGGCAGCTAAGCTTGCTTCTGAAGCCATGTTTGGTTTCCTTGATGAGGTGGTTTCTCTTGAGGTGATATGCTATGCTTGTTTTTATTAATCTTTTGAAGGTTTTGCCAAGAACAGATGTGAGACTGATTGGTTTATAATTCTCTGGCTCTTGCCTACTACCCTTCTTGAATATGGTTGTGATGTTTGTGATTTTCCAGTCTTCTGGAATAATTCCAGTAGTCATAGACCTGTTAAAGATCTCTGTCAGTGGACCACTTATGATTTCAGAGAGGTCCCGTAACACTCTCTGATGTAGGTCATCTGATCCTGTAGATTTGTAAATATTCAGTTTGGTGAGTTGTTCCTCTACTTCACCAACAAGGAAGTAGATATTTTCCAACTGTTGCAATTCTTCAAGCAGTTCGACTTTTGAAATATTATTAATATTCTCACCTGTGAAGACGGTTACAAAGTAGTAGTTGAGTAACAGACATGTCGGCATCTGATGATTTTAGATCCGCTGCACTATTTTGCAGAGGGCCAATGCTGTCACAAACAACACTTCTCTCATTCACATTTGCTTAGAATTCTTTTGGATCTTACTTAGCCAATTTAGCTAAAAAAAAAAATCATTTCTCTAGGCGCTTCTGACCACTTTCTTCACTCTACTACCAGCTTGCTCATGTGCTTGTTCTGACTCCGGAGGTGGATTGGTTTTGTGGATTTGGAACAAAGTTTGTTGGCTAGCAATTGCTTCTTGGACTTCATTATCCAGCCAAGAGGGATTGTTTATCAGTACTTTTCTCTCCAGGATGTATCGCTTGCTGGCTTGTACCACCCTATCTCTAAGATACACAAAGCATTCATCAGCGGTCTTTCCATTGAACTGGTACTAGAAGTCTATATTTGTGATTTTGTCCTTTAAGCCATCAAAATTAGCTCTCCAAAAATTAGAGTTATACCTTGCTGATTATTGCATTGTTCAGTTTGCTGTGATTTGGAATTCAATAGTATGGTGATCACCAATTTTTTCTCCAAC
Organism: Gammarus roeselii; assembly: GCA_016164225.1. Lineage (NCBI taxonomy): Eukaryota > Metazoa > Arthropoda > Malacostraca > Amphipoda > Gammaridae > Gammarus > Gammarus roeselii. The sequence continues at coordinate 5,737 of SDVV010044473.1, forward strand.
TGTTACCAGTTCAACTAGTTGTTCTTCAGTCAATAGAACAAGGTCCAAGATGTTAGGCCCTCTAGTTGGTTCTTCCACACACTGTTTTAGGTTGTTATTATTGACGAGTTGTATCAACCTGCCGCTCCGTAATGCAGCTTCCAGTGCTGTCCAATTGATGTCAGGTAGGTTGAAGTCCCATCCCATTATCCTATCAGAGGGCAGAATATCAAACTGGAATACCTCATAAGATGCTGTTGCTATTGCTCGCAAAGTATTGGACAAAGGGTTTCTTTGATAAAAAGCACTGAATCTTCTCTCTTGCATGGAGAAGGTTTGTCTATACTGAAGGTCCCAAGTCCTTGAAGTCCTATTTCTGCCTGGAGATTCCGGTCTGTCCAGCCCTAATTTGTCAATTCCAACCATGTCATATTTGTTTGCGTTCACTATAGCTTGAAGAAGATCCATCTTGGGCATTAGTGACTGTACATTTCCCCATGGTACTTTTTATTATACCCTTCCTATCAGTTTTAGATGACATGTCTTCTGTTGAGCTGCGCTGAGACTAGCTCGATTCACTACCCTAGTTGCTTCTGCTGCCCCCTCCCCCCCTTAGGCATCTGTTGGGTTCACGGGCCGCACGGAGTCACGACCTAACCGGGGGGGGAGGGGGGGGGAAGACATTTATTCCCCTTCAGACTCCTCTCTTCTTCACCCTTCACTATCTCTCTTCTTCTTCCCTATCCTGATTTGCTCAACTTTTTATTTACCTCATTTGCATCTTATATTTAGTTCAAATTTCCTTAAACTTGTCCAAGACTCCTTCTTAACAACTCTCCTAATAGTTGCTGCAAGCAAACACAGACACACAAATACACATGCACACACAGACACACACCTCACTCAAACATCCACATACCGGTTTTAATTATTCTCCTTTCGGGTGGCAAATAACAGCCGAGTTCCGCTCTTTCTTTCATGCAACCTTTTTCTACGACTATTCCTTCTTCTTCTTTCTATTCTTGCTGTTCTCATGCGTGAAATTCCTTACACCTGGTGTAGATCTCATGCATGGGATCCCTGTTTTCTGTCACTTCTTCATCTTCCCCCTCAGCAAGTGTTGGAGCGCGTAGCCTGCACCTTAAGGACTACTGGGGATCCTTGGGGCTCTGAAGCAGGATACGTAGTGTGTTATTCCTCCTTACTGCCATCCAGGGAGTGCTGGGACCATATGGCCTCAGCACCTTAGGATTTCCTGTACCTCCTGTGGCACCCATACATACCATATAGGTTCACCGCGTAAATGACTTCGACTTTGCGCAGTAGTAAACCTTAACTCAAACATTGAAAATTAAGAATAACAATGACTACCTTGATACAGCACTGTTTGCTGGTTTGACATTTGGTGCCAGAAGGATGACTCCAGCACGCTGGAAAGCCTCATCACTAATCATATCTAATCTGCTTCTGCTGCCTGACCCAGCTCTTTTCTGTTGTTTGCCTTGGTAGCTGCACAAATTTTTGCTCCTGTTATGGTCATTTTGGTCTCTTGTTAGATGTTACCGTTTGTTTCTTGGGTGACGTCATTTCCCGATCCTCTTCCTGTGCTGATCACGGACCGTTTCTTGCTGTGAAAGGTTTCAACTGCATTACTGAGTAAGATGCTGAACTGCGTTTTACGGCGCGCATTGAGAGACCGACCATCATACTGGAATAGTTAAGGTTTTCCTTCAAATACAGGTTCAGTCTTAACATAGCATAGTCCTTCTTCATTGGCTATCTTTTCCACAGCACGATTGATGTACTTAATCCTGTCAGGTATCTTGTTTTCGAAGTTCGATGTAGGCAAAATGCCGGTAATGATCCCATTGTTGTCGTTTTTAGTTTTTAATACTCTAATAAGGTGTTTGTATTTATCAAGTAGCGCTTCTGAATGAAATAGTTGGTGTGGATATCTACTCGCAGATTCTCTAAACCTACTTATATTATGATGAGATCGTCTTTTATGGTGCTCAGCTTTTATACTTGGTTGGTGAGGGTTTGCACAGTGACATGAGGACAACAGATCACTTCACTGTACTGTTGCCGACGAGAATGCGAATGGAACCAATTTCTTCCTGCTTTAGTGGGTAGTACGAATTTTCAATTTGGACTGCATTTTCGGTGTGTTGTGGCGCAATCCCCTTCTCTACTGTTTATGTCACTGGCCCGTACCCAGCCATTTCTCTGCTGGCTGTCATTTCCCCACTAGTTATGGCCATTCTTCAGCTGTTTATTGTTGCTTAGAACCTGTCTGCCTAGGTCATGGGATGGAGTAGGTAGCAGCGGGGGTCGACAAGGAGTTGCTTGGGTGATGTTCACTGAGAAAGGAGGGGGTAGGCAGAGGAAGGTAAAAGGAGGAGGTGGGCAGCCTGAGGTTACATGGGGTGGGCAAAAGGAGGTGGTTGGCAAGAGGTAGCTTAGAGGGTATTCGGTGGGGAAGAAGGCAACAGGCGTAGAGAGGTTTCCACTGGGGAATGTGGGTAAGCCTGCTTGGTGCTCCTACTGGTAGTATATGCAGACTAATTAAATTTCAGCTTTTCCAGCTGCCTTGACATTATGTTTATGGTCTGCTCTAGGGTTGCAACGTGACATCCATAATTCATGTATTTGCCTCTGCTGCAATATTTGCAAGACAGTGGATACATTTTCTGTTCCTGCTCATGTTAGGATCACCATTAAAATGTACTGCAAAGAATGTCTTGTTGCAGCTGAAACATAGAAATGTTCGACTTATTTTTGTGTCATGACACAGACCTAAAGTTGCCAGGATAGAGGGAGTGGAGGGGACGGGAGGCAGGAAAGGTTTTTGTTGGGCCTGCCTTGTTATCAGTCCAGGAAGTCTAGTATTTGTTCTGCTTCAGTCAGATGCTTCAATACGCCGGCTAGGCTGCTATTTGTATGCTTGTTTGGTGATGGTATGAGTATAATTGTATATATATATTAACACACTTCATTTTCTATTGGTAGCTATGATTTAGACCAAACAGTGGCTTTTAAGGGATTTTAATTAGGTTCCAATGGTTTCAACTGTGCACTCAATAGATTCCTACTATCCTAATATGTATGAAAAAATTAGATATAGGTCAAATTTTCGTGACAACACTGTGATCATTTCTAATAGCACTAAAACAACAACACTTATACCAATCACTAATAATCACACTGCCACTAATAACAGCATAGCCAATAGGGAGAAATTTATATAGCATTTTATATATATCATCAGAATCTTAATTTTTTTATTTTATTATTCTTTCAGCACTAGTTTTTCTTTCCTGCTGAGAGCTAGGGAAGCATGTCAGGTCGCGGTGGTGCTTAGAGGCAGGCTGAGGTGGAATTTAGAGGCAGATGGAGTGGTGCTTAGAGGCAGACGGACTGGTGCTTAGAGGCAGACTGACTGGTGCTTAGAGGCAGACTGACTTGGTGCTTAAAGGCAGACTGACTGGTGCTTAAAGGCAGACTGTGCTTAGAGACAAACTGAGCTTAGAGGCAGACTGATTTTGTGCTTCCCTTTTACAAAGGTTGCATTGATCTTTATGCTCTGATTTCAGTTAACCAGTACTTCTTGCACGGTAGAGCATTGAAGTTTGCTCCTGCACATAAAGACTTGGGAGTCAGTGTAGACACCTGTCTCAGATTCCACAGTCATATTCTTATAGAGGCTACTAAGGCTGGTGGGTTGGTAAACTGCTTGCTGAGATCAATTGTCTGCAGGTCCCAAGAGTGTATGCTGCCCTTGCTGATCTTATGTATGATGAATTTTTAATCTTGATTTGTGTGAAGTAATGTATGTATGCATATTGTTCAATGTATGTGTATATATACACATATATGTATATGTATATGTAGCTATATGAATATGTATATATATATATATACATATATATATACATATAGCTATATATAGCTATATATAGCTATATGTAGCTATATGTAGCTATATATATGTAGCTATATATATGTAGCTATATGTAGCTATATGTAGCTATATATATATATAAATATATGTATATATAAATATATGTATATATAAATATATGTATATATAAATATATGTATATATAAATATATGTATATATAAATATAAGTATATATAAATATAAGTATATATAAATATAAGTATATATAAATATAAATATATAAGTATATATATATAAGCATGACTATACGCATGACTATACGCATGACTATACGCATGACTATACGCATGACTATACGCATGACTATACGCATGACTATACGCATGACTATACGCATGACTATACATGACTATACGCATGACTATACGCATGACTATACGCATGACTATACATGTACATACATACATATACATACATACATACATACATACACACATACACACATACATACATACATACATACATGCGTGCATA
>SDVV010044474.1:0-10151 GCA_016164225.1 Gammarus roeselii
AAATGAAATTTACTACATGAAAATTAAACGACTACATCATAGATTCACTTAGAAAGTCATCAGAACACAAAAAACACCTTACACCGACCACAGCTGAACTAGAACTGAGCGAAACGTGGGCTGCAGCATGTGAACCACGTGATGGAATTGATCATTGCCATAGACCGACAGCTAATTATTGCCAGATATCACTAGAAACCTGCTAAAGGAGATCAAATTTACTACTGAAATACTCGTTCTGCATAAATAATACGAAATAAATCATCTATCATTACATAAATTGTGTTTATTTCACCTTCTTATGTAAAAATACCGTAAATCTCAAAAATCCATAATAATTTTTCCAGTACTGTACTTCCATGACAGAGGGAAATACCTTGGCTCTTTACTCTATACGGCAGAGCAAAAACATATAGGAGACAACACAGAGCGGGAACACCATTGTCAGTTGAGAAAGGGATGGGAGGGGGAAAAATCAAAGACCACTGCCACTCACCAAACATTCCAAACTCCAGATGTCCACGTCATACTGAACTAGATGGTTCCAACAATATACAAGTTACAGTTTGCCTTCTTCTGACGAGCCATTGTGGGATTTTGTTCCCCACATCATCAATCCAGGCCTTTGTTGCAGGTGCCTGCCATCAATGTCCTCATCGTCAAACACGCTCGACAAAAGCCCCTTCCGACGCCAGCTTCGACAAGAGATGCATTTTACTGATAGCCAGTCCTCGCAACGTATCAATGGTAAAACTTTATCCGATTCTGACAAGCATGAGTTAACTCATCACCCGCACGGCTACCAACCCTACAAAGGGACTGAACTGCCGCAAGTTCACTACAGGCCCCCACCCCTTCTCAAGACGCCGAAACGCGGCCAACTGCCGCGCAACGCATTGCTGATCGGACTGGTGGCGACAGTGGTGGTGTTTCTGGCGCTTGTGTTGGCGGGAATAGTGTGTTGCTATAAACTGCTTCACTCTCAATGGGGGTGGGAGAAGGGAGAGCGGCAGCCTATTTTGGGGGAGGATGTGGGAGCCCGGCCCAAGACTAACATCGGGGTAAGTCAGAAGTAAGTTCTAACAGCGAGAGGGAAGGTGGCAGGATTTATATTTATTGAGGAGCCGGGAATTGAACCTTCGCTCATGTTACTGGTTGTTTCATAGCCCAAAGCCCCAATCAATTACCTGATCAGCATATGAAATCGCTCCTCTCAGAAATAAGCAATATTTTCCTAGTTTGTCATGAATAAATATTTCTTATTTAATTATTCTCACCAGATGTCCTCGTCCAGAGAGCGTGGCAGCGGTGGTGGCAGCAGCAGGCCACCCTCGTACCGCGCTTTAGCCCCGCCCAACTACGCGCAGGCTCAAGAGCACCGATTAGCTGGTGGCGAGGACCCCCCCCATTCGCCTCAAGCCCCGCCTTCTCTGCTTGCTTCACACTCACCGGGGAACTTCGGCGAGACGCTTGCTGGAAAAGTTCAAGCGGAGGAACGGAGAACAGACAAATTGTTGACTGACGATGCAATGCTTTGGAACAGAGACGCTAATGAAAGAAGTGCAAAGCAGCAGGAGGCTAACGACCGCATCGGAAATGGAATATCCGGATTCAACGAACCACTTTCATGCACTCCCGTCATCTTTGGCGACACAATTAACTACCCGGCAAGTTTTTCTTCGAGTACTGACGATAGCTTTACCAGCAACGATGATGTTGATGCGGTCTCGACACAGTCTGAGAAAAGCACCAAGAGTGATATCCGAGACGTTGCTCGCAGGAGCAACTCGGGCAAGAAGAACATACACGAGCCCATCTACGAAGAAGTCTTTGAAGAGGAGTTTGGTGACGAGAAGCCACTGCTAGAAACTATTGGCAAGTACTCTGCCAGCGCTCCTACTTATGAAAACTTTCGTTCTCCCAGAGCCATCGCTGCGTGCGACGGGAGCAATGTGAGGGCCGTGGCGGAGAACAACTCTTCCAAAGAAGCTGTGGAGGGGACCACATGCAACGATGATAGATCGGCTAAGGATATCAAGCAGGAACCCGCGCAGGCCATCCAGATTTTTTTAGACAACCAGGCCAGAATGAACGACCTGATGGATGAGTTGACAAGGCAAATGGGACGACAGAAGAATAAGTCAACCCTCTTGAACGAGGACGAGTCACGGCTCAAGGTCCCAATTCAACAGAAGTCACAGGAGGACAGCAAAGCCGACACTGCTGGGGGAGATCCTTAGGTGAGGGCAATCGTAAACTGCGTAGGACACTGGTAACTCTACCATGACACATGACAACTCTACCATCACACATGACAACTTTACCATGACCCATGACAACTCTACCATGACACATAACAACTTTACCATGACACATGACAACTCTACTATGACACATGACAACTCTACCATGACACATGACAACTCTACCATGACACATGTCAGCTCTACCATGACACATGACAACTCTACCATGACACATGACAACTTTACCATGATACATGACAACTCTACCATGACACATGACAACTTTACCATGACACATGACAACTCCACCTTGACACATGACAACTCTACCATGACACATGACAACTCTACCATGACACATGACAACTCTACCATGACACATGATAACTTTATCATGACACATGACAACTCTACCATGACACATGTCAACTCTACCATGACACATGACAACTCTACCATGACATGACAACTCTACCATGACACATGATAACTCTACCATGACACATGACAACTCTACCATGACACATGACAACTCTACCATGACACATGACAATTCACCATGACATATGACAACTTCACCATGACACATGACAACTCTACCATGACACATGACAACTCTACCATGACACATGACAACTTCACCATGACACATGACAACCCTACCATGACACATGACAACTCTACCATGATACATGACAACTTTACCATGACACATGACAACTTCACCATGGCACATGACAACTTCACCATGACACATGACAACTTCACCATGACACATGGCAACTCTATCATAACACATGACAACTCTACCATGACACATAACAACTTTACCATGACACATGACAACTTCACCATGACACATGACAACTCTACCATGACACATGACAACTCTACCATGACACATGAAAACTCTACCATGACACATTAGTCATGACTGCTTTACTTGGAGGATCACCTGAAAGACCCGGAATTACGCTGTTTTTTTACTGAGTTGGAATTTTCTATGCATGGAATATCAAAGGGTTGCATGAGCGTCGTCGATGCATGGTCGAGCACTGATCCCATGCAAGCAGCTACTTTAATAACTGATTTTCTCTGCTTCAGACACTAGCTCCTCATAAAAAATTACCATCTGACTTCAACATTGATTCCGAGCTGCATATTTCTTCCGAGTGAACTCCTTCCCTCGTCGAAATGTATTATTCCTGTACCCTCCACGCAAGTGACTTGCTCCCGCCCACCGCCGATTGGCCCGATCCAGCGCGAGGAAGTCCAACAGCCAATCAGGAAGGGATGAGCAAAGTACAGTCACAAAGATCGCGGCAACAACGTGGTTAGTAGACCTCATTTCAACTACTATTTGAATTCAATTACTTTTAAAAGAAAATAAACAAGATTCTTGAATATCTGTGAAGCACAACGCCATCAATGGGCTTCAGCCGTCCCACTATAGGTTTACGTCCCTTTACAGTGGAAATCCAATGTGTTAAGTCAATTATATCATTTAAGCACGGTTCATATATGAACAATAAATATTGTCTTCTGAGTACAATGGATGTCAAAGAGCGTCTCTGTCTTTCGCTCACCGGCTCATCCAAAATGTTGTTGTGAAGCGATCTTGAAATTGTGATTCTGGTCGTTTACTGATCACCAAATTCTGGCCGCAACAAGACGGTTATAATCGCCGTTCCCATCATCTATAGTCTAATAATTCTGGCCACAACAAGACGGTTATAATCGCCGTTCCCATCATCTATAGTCTAATAATTCTGGCCACAACAAGACGGTTATAATCGCCGTTCCCATCGTCTATAGTCTAATGTTGCAAGGACTGTAATACCGTGTGCTCCGGCTGTACAATGAAGCCTGAGTTACCTGTTAACAGGTTCAGAACCTGTTACCTGTTAACAGGTTCAGCATCACTGATGTGATGCTAAGTGTTCAGAAGGGAGCGCCGGCCCCCGGTGATAGTTTAGGTATAGCATCGTGCACGAATATATTTAACTGTAACATAAAATTCAACCTACTTGCGCTTACATGTGCAGTTATGCGTGTCTATGGCTATAAGTGGTTAGTATTTGCGATAATGCGTATTATTGTGAAGCTATGCGAGGTGGTCACGGTGATGCAATATATAAGTGAGACCACTTCAGTGTCCAACACTTAAGTGAAAACTTCCACGTATAGGTAAGTGAAATCACTTAAGTGACGAAATATTAATGGCTTTTTTTGTCCTTGCAAGTTTTTTATCTCACCGACGAAAGTACAATGACAAAGGGAGGGAGGGATAAGCGGCCTCCTATACATTCGCAGCACACAAAGCATCGATTGCAATAGATGCTTTGTAAGCTGCCATGTTTGTATTAATTTGGATATCTATTCCAAACATTTGTGCAGCTTTAGTACTTAAATTTGTCCATGTTGTGTAAATGTGATGGGTCGTGCGCCTGTACTTGTAAACAGTAATGAGGCATTTTATATACTACCACGCGAGACAGCTTCTTCGTGATTGTATCAGTAATCAGGCATATTATATACGACCACGCGAGACAGCTTCTTCGTGATTGTATCAGTAATCAGGCATATTATATACGACCACGCGAGACGGCTTCTTCGTGATTGGATCAGTAATTAGCCGCAATATTCCGTAGGCTCAACAGTTCTTTAGTTCGAGGCTGTTTTCGTATCATTCAATCCGGATGCATTTTTCTGAAATCCGTATAAGAATAATTCACTACTTTGGAATACGTTAATAGCTAGCGAAATAAATAGAGAATGATGTACTTGTTAAGGGGCGGGTCATTAGAGGGTGATGTACCTGTTAAGGGGCGGGTCATTAGAGGGTGATATACCTGTTAAGGGGCGGGTCATTAGAGGGTGATGTACCTGTTAAGGGCGGGTCATTAGAGGGTGCTGTATCTGTTAAGGGGCGGGTCATTAGAGGGTGATGTACCTGTTAAGGGGCGGGTCATTAGAGGGTGATGTACCTGTTAAGGGGTGGGTCATTAGAGGGTGATGTACCTGTTAGGGGCGGGTCATTAGAGGGTGATGTACCTGTTGAGGGGCGGGTCATTAGAGGGTGATGTTTGGTTAGCATGCAGCAGACCAAACATCATCGGCAGCTCCATCAGCTCGCAGCAGACCAAACATTATCGGCAGCTCCATCAGCACTCAGCAGACCAAAAATCATTGGTAGGTTCATCATCATGTAGCAGACCAAACATCATTGGTAGGTTCATCATCATGTAGCAGACCAAACATCATTGGTAGGTTCATAATCATGTAGCAGACCAAACATCATTGGTAGGTTCATCATCATGTAGCAGACCAAACATCGGCAGTCAAAGACGACCGCAGGGATGGTCTAAGGGGCTGTACATTGACCCAACGATCCCGGCCAAACCGCCAACCTTCCGCGACGTTACACCGACGATATTTGATCCAAGATGGCGGCCATCTGTCAACAGTGCGACGTCACCTTGCCATTGCGTCTACCTGCTGTAGTTGATGGACAGTGTTGACGGGGTTAGTATTAAATTAGTGACGGGTAAGCCAGACAAGCAAAGAAACGTATATTTCGGACGAAAGAAAACTTTTCGCTCCAGATGAGGCAACTCCACGTTAACTTTTTGTGTTTCGGAGTCGTCCCATGTCCTTTCCAACAATAAAATAGATTGTTTCTTAGAGCATTGGTCAATAAATATTATCTGTCGTCATGTTTAATTGTTCGGTTAGAACGATGTTTATTTTCTGTGTCGTCAACTGTCCCAGCAGGTTTGGTTCTCAATTGCATGCATAGGGTTTCAGTTGGTGTTAAGAGCAGTTCTATTGTAGTACTAAGATACCAGCCTGGCAGCCTCCTCATCTCTGGAGTCACTTGTCTAGGGTTTCAGTTGGTGTTGAGAGCAGTTCTATTGTAGTACTAAGATACCAGCCTGGCAGCCTCCTCATCTCTGGAGTCACTTGTCTAGGGTTTCAGTTGGTGTTGAGAGCAGTTCTATTGTAGTACTAAGATACCAGCCTGGCAGCCTCCTCATATCTGGAGTCACTTGCAGTCCACTGGCCCCAAGCCTTTTTGTCGTCGCGAACCGGTCAATGTTTGAAAAAAAATCTGCAGACCACTGAAGGTAAAGTTTAAAATATTCATATTTTGACAATAATATTGACATTTTCTGCCATTCTGTTAACGCTTTATTTCTCAAAAAAATAAAAACATCAACTTCATTATTTTTTTTTGAATTTCTACATAGACGAGGTTTAGAAGAGTTAATTGCCTCATTAGAGAATTGGCAGCCGATATCTATGCAGATCAGAGTTGATTCGATTTAATTTGAGCCTCATTTCCACCGGAGCCTCAACGCGAGTCGTAACAGGCTCCCCTGTAGGGCTCGACGATCATGGATTCCAGTAGGCTCGCACGCATCAGTGTACGAGAAAAACAACGTTGTCAAAGTTAGAACATTTTGAACATTTCAGTCGTATCAGACGCACGCTGGTGCGCACAAGAAAAATGTTTAGACGAAACAAATCTCCGCCTTTAATCATTTAGAACTCCAAGAGTAATATGTATGCATGTTGTGAACTTCAACTTTAAAGGTTGTTCAAAGCGGTAAAGGTGGAGCAAGGTTGTAATGATAACAAGATATTTTTATCATATTATTTTGAGTTATGAAACAATAACATGTAAACAGGGTACTTCTCAACCGAGCATGAATAATGATTGTGATACTACAGCATGATAATGATTGTGATACTACAGCATGATAATGATTGTGATACTACAGCATGATAATGATTGTGATACTACAGCATGATAATGATTGTGATACTACAGCATGATAATGATTGTGATACTACAGCATGATAATGTATGGGAACAGCGTTAAGTAATGTAGGTGGATATTTACGAACAGTAAAGTTGAGTGAAGTTCAGAACGAAAAGCGAAGTGAACAGAGCGAAGAGAGGAGTGAAGAGCCACCCTGCAGGGAGAGACAAAACAGGAACAGGAGAGCATTTGTGCTTCTGAACCTCAACTCAAATGATACCTACAGTCACAATAAGTCTTGTACAAGTCTATAAATTCATATGAACATGATGATTGGTTCAAAGGACACAATCAATATCTTCCAACTCAAAATAAATATACGGTATGGTTATTGAATGCAAAAATGTTCGATGGAAGAAGGCAGTCACCAGTTCACGGTTAAATATCTACGCATGAGTGTTCATTTTCTTTCAAAGGATACTATCACAAGATAGCCCGTCTTTAACTTAACAAGCCGTGTGTGATTTTACGCGAGAAGGATATTTCATTAATCCTCAAAATACGCTAATGTTTGAATCAGGAAACACAAAACTACAGCCCAGCTGCCAGCGGCAACGATGATCGAGACAGGCCCCTGAGCTGGCAAGGGCAGCTACAGCCATTAACCAATCTGTCAGTGGACTCCTCCAAGGGGTAGGAAATGCAAACGCACATGTGGGCAGCCGATGAAATGAATGAACAGGACAATCTAGGGAAGAAACGAAGCGTTAAGACGAGTTTTACAACACCTCCCCTTCTTATTGATATGACATCGTCCTCGATGTCAGCCGTTTTGCTGACCGCGGGGCCCTGAGGTCCCAAGGTGATTCTCTGTCGTTTGCGTCGTTTTCTATAGGTGGTTGGTTCAACGTGAGTGAACGGACTGCACAGTGCTTTTAGGCATGAATGCTTTATTTAGTGAAATACATTGTCTTAGATAAAAGGACGTGTATTGGATGTCATTTCAATGTCGAGAAAAAAACAATTCACTGAGCGTGCAGACTGCTTGCATGATAAAAAGTTATATCATATGTTGCACAGTTAGATCAATTGTGAAAAAAAAATCGATCCAAGTGTTGGCAACATGGTTGCATGTTTGATATTACTGAGAGTGCTGTATGCAAGTTTTTTTTTTAATATTGATGTTTTGCTTAAGGCGTTCAACCACGCTGCTTGACAATTCGCTGGACCGATCTTTACAACGCTCTGCCTGTTTGACAGGGGGCCACGGAAAGATGGGATAGAGACTGTCTACTACTTTTATTGTTTTCTTTTGATAAGTTCACACGTGATTATGAGTGGTTGCAAGTGTATGTATACACCAACAGGTTCACACATGTTTACGAGTGATTACAAGTGTAAGTATACACCAACAGGTTCACACGTGTTTACGAGTGATTACAAGTGTAAGTATACACCAACAGGTTCACACGTGATTATGAGTGGGTGCAAGTGTATGTATACACCAACAGGTTCACACATGTTTACGAGTGATTACAAGTGTAAGTATACACCAACAGGTTCACATGTGTTTACGAGTGATTACAAGTGTAAGTATACACCATCAGGTTCACACGTATTTACGAGTGATTATAAGTGTAAGTATACACCAACAGGTTCATATGTGTTTATGAGTGATTACATGTGTATGTATACACCAACAGGTTCACACGTGTTTTCGAGTGATTACAAGCGTATGTATACACCAACAGGTTCACACGTGTTTACGAGTGATTACAAGTGTAGGTATACACCAACAGGTTCACTCGTGTTTACGAGTGATTACAAGTGTAGGTATACACCAACAGGTTCACACGTGTTTACGAGTGATTACAAGTGTAGGTATACATCAACAGGTTCACACGTGTTTACGAGTGATTACAAGTGTAGGTATACACCAACAGGTTCACCACATGTAATTACGAGTGATTTCAAGTGTAAGTATACACCAACAGGTTCACATGTACGTACGAGTGATTAAAAGTGTATGTATACACCAACACGTTTACACGTGTTCACGAGTGATTACAAATCTGGGTATACATCAACAGGCTCGCACGTGTTTACAAGTGACTACAAGTGTAGGTATACACCAACAGGTTCACACGGGTTTATGAGTTATCACAAGTGTTAGTACACACCAACAGGTTCACATGTGCGTACGAGTGATTAAAAGTGTATGTATACACCAACACGTTTACACGTGTTCACGAGTGATTACGAGTGTTGGTATACACCAACAGGTTTACACGTGTTTACGAGTGATTACAAGTGTATGTATACACCAACAGGTTCACACGTGTTTACGAGTGATTACAAGTGTTGGTATACACCAACAGGTTTACACGTGATTACAAGTGTATGTATACACCAACAGGTTCACACGTGTTTACGAGGGATTACAAGTGTAAGTATACACCAACAGACTCACACGTATTTACGAGTGATTACAAGTGTAAGTATACACCAACAGGTTCACACGTGCTTATGAGGGATTGCAAGTGTATGTATACACCAACAGGTTCACACGTGTTTACGAGTGATTACAAGTGTAAGTATACACCAACAGGTTCACACGTGTATACGAGTAATTACAAGTGTAAGTATACACCAACAGGTTCACATTACGAGTGATTACAAGTGTAGGTATACACAAACAGGTTCACACGTGTTTACGAGTGATTACAAGTGTAGGTATACACTAACAGGTTCACACGAGTTTACGAGTGACTACAAGTGTATGTATACACCAACAGGTTCACACGTGTTTACGAGTGATTACAAGTGTAAGTATACAACAACAGGTTCACACGTTTTACGAGTGATTACTAGTGTACGTATACACCAACAGGTTCACACGTGTTTACGAGTGATTACAAGTGTAGGTATTCACCAATAGGTCCACACGTGTTTACGAGTTATTACAAGTGTATGTTTACAACAACAGGTTCACACGTGTTTACGAGTGATCACAAGTGTAAGTATACACCAACAGGTTCACACGTGTTTACGAGTGATTACAAGTGTAGGTATACACCAACAGGTTCACACGTGTTTACGAGTGATTACAAGTGTAGGTATACATCAACAGGTTCACACG
>SDVV010044475.1:0-10151 GCA_016164225.1 Gammarus roeselii
ATATATATGTATACATATTTTCGCTTTTAATTGTTACAAGTCCAGTAACATCAACTAATTTCAAGTAATGTTAGGTGATCGCTATTTAGTAGACTGCAGAGTTCAAAACGATCATGTAACCTTACCGCATATGTCAGTGATTGTTATGGGTGTTAAAGCGTTATCAAGTTTTATGTATGATTTTACTGTTAGCATAAGATTTTTTGTTGTAATGTTGGATGTGTTGCTCCTACCATTTTCGTCTATTATAAAGAATATTTAATAAATCCACTCTAACATTTTTACTACAGATCTGTGATGTAAGGTCCGCAGTCAACAAGATCTAGCATATATACCATGCCTAAGGTACAAAGTTAGCGAAATACATATCAATGTGCGGGGCGAAGACGTCAGGAATCCCTTTCTCTGTAAGACTCTTCCTCACAGATGGCATGACAAGCGGGGGTAGGAAAGGGTTCACGCCTCTACAAACCTTATTGTTAGGGTCGATGAATGTGCGTGGCTGTAGTACGGATGAGGTAAAGAGAAGAGAGATTGGTGAGATGTTTGTGTGGAGGAAGTTTGATGTGTTGGCACTGAGTGAGACGAAATTGAAAGGTAAGGGCGAATGTGAGTTTAATGTAGTAAGTGGGAGAAAGTCTGGGGTGGAGGATGGTTGGGCACGAGAAGGTGTGGTCTTGATATCGAGTGATCGGTCGGCTCGTAGCGCTACCAAATGGAAGGATGTGTCCTCAAGATTGATGTGGGTGAAAGTTAGGTTGGGCGTAGAAAAATGGGCATTTGTGAGTGCTTACATACCTGGTAGAGAGAGGCGTGAAGAGGAGAGGGAGCAATTCTGGACTGACCTGAGTGAGTGTATTGAGAGTTTTGGAGGTCATTTCAATGTAGTTGTACTGGGTGACCTTAATGCGAGAGTTGGATATGTAGTGGTGGAGATAGGTCTGTGCATGGAGCAGGAGTTGGTGGTTGTTAACAGTTTGTTCAAGAAGCAAGATATCCACATGTACTCATTGGTATGGATGGCCCGTGGTGCAGAGGTGGAGAGAGCAATGAAGGATTGTGTGCTGATATCGAGGAGAGTGGCGGGGAGGCTGTTGGATGTGCGGGTGTTGAGGGGAGGGTGGAGGAGTGTCATACCATCTGCTGGTGGAAGGTAAATTACGAGTGAAGCATAAGTGGAGGGGCAACAAACCAGTGGGAGGAGGAAAAGAGGTAGTGAAAAAGAGTGGACTGAATGTGAGAAGTGGAGCCGAGGAGTTCCAGCAGGCGTTCAGGAAGATTATGACAACGTGAGATGACAGGACCTGAGAGATGTGGAGGAAGAATGGAGACATTAAGGGATGCGTTGCTGAGATGTGCGAAGGTGTGTGGCGCGCGCCGTGTGGGCTGGTGCAGAAGGAAAGATAGCGAGTGGTGGAACGAGGAGGTCCAACTGACGGTGGCACGGAAAAGAGGAGCGTTTGAAGAGTGGTTGCAGGTTGCAAAAGCGAGGTGAAGCTGGTGGTGAGGAGAGCCAAGAGGGACGCCGATGCCAGGTGGGGCAGACAGTTGTGCCAGAATTTTGAGGCGAACAAAAAGAGGTTCTGAAAAGAGGTGAAGAGGGTGAGAAAGGGAGAGACTGAAAGGGAGGAAGTGGTTTAAGATGAAAACGGCCAGTTATTGTAGGAAAGTGGTGATGCACGGAAGAGGTAGGCCGAGTATTTGATGATTTGTTGAATGTCGAGGATGACAGAGAGGCTGACATTGTTGCTGAGGGTGGTGGTGCTCAGATACCAGTTTTGGGAGGAAGACTTGTGGCGGAAATTACCAGAGAAGAGGTGCAGGAGGCGGTGGAGGTGATGAAAGCAGGGAAAGCCCCTGGTTTGGATGACGTTGCGATCAAGTGCCTGAAGAAGGGTAGAGTAAGGGTTGTCGAATGGTTGGTGAGGTTACTGAACTTGTGTTTTGTGGCAGGCGTGGTACCGATTGAGTGGCGCAGTGCCAGCATTGTTCCACTTTATAAGGGCAAATGAGATAAAAATGAATTCTGCAACTCGAGAGGTATCAGTCTGTTATGTGTTGTTGGTAAGTTGTACGGGAGAGTGCTGAACAAAAGGATTAGAGACTGTACGGACGGCGTAATTGGAAAGGAACAGTGCGGCTTTAGGAGTGATAGAGGGTGTGCCGATCAGACTTTTGCAGTGAGACAGGTCTGTGAGAAGTATCTTGCCAAAGGAAAGGATGTGTTCTGGGCCTTCGTGGATCTGAAGAAGGTGAACGACAGGATTGACAAAGAAGCGCTGTGGAGGGTGTTGCGTTTGTATGGAGTGGACTGACATCTGTTGAAAGCGGTGCAGAGTTTCTATGTTGGCAGGCGAGCATGCGTCAGAGTGAGAAGCGAGGTGAGTGATTGGTTCACAGTGAAAGTGGGACTGAGACCAGGCTGCGTGATGTCTCTCTGGCTGTTCAACCTCTATATGGATGGAGTGGTCAGAGAGGTGAACGCGAGTGGGCTGGGTCGTAGCTTGGAACTGTTGGAAGCGAATGAGCGGAGTTGGCAACTGAGCCAGTTGCTATTTGCGGATGATACGGCCCTGAATGCGGATTAAGAGGAGAAGCTATGTAGGCTAGTGTCTGAGTTTGGTAGAGTGTGTGAGAGGAGGAAGCATCGAATGAACGTAGGTAAAAGTAAAGTAATGTGATGCTCTAGGACTGGCGATGCGAATAAAATTAGTGTCGTTTTAAATGGAGAGCTCTTGAAGGAAGTTCAGCGTTTTAAGTATCTGGGCACCCATGTGGAGATAACTGAACTAGTGGAAACTGAAGTGAAGGGGCGAGTGAAAGAGGGGTGTAAAGTGTTGGGTGCCCTGAACAGTGATATGAGCTGTAGGACGTTGGCGATGGAAGCAATGAGAGGGCTGTATGAGGGTGTTGTTGTCCCATCTGTGCTCTATGGAGCTGAGACTTGGAGGGTTAGAACAGAGGAGAGAAGAAGGTTGAATGTTTACGAGATAAAATATCCGAGGAGCATGGCTTGAGTAACGCTGAGAGACCGGATCATAAAACGACGTGGTTCGAATCAGAACAGGGATGGCGATGAAGTTGAAGGACAGAGTGGATTCACGTGTTCTGAGATGGTGGCACATGAAGAGGATGGATGAAGAGAGATTGGTAAAAAGGGTGATGAATGCGGAGGCGAGTGGTCGCAGGGCTAGAGGTAGACCGAAGTTTGGGTGGATGGATAGTGTAAAGCAGGTGTTAGGAAGGGAAGACATGAATATGGAAGTAGCGAGGGGGCCCGGTCATTATGACGCGGCCGGGTTACACCAGTGAAAACTGTCGGACCCTGCTGCTGACAACGGTTCCTCGGACCGCACTCGTGACCCAGAGTGTGTGCTGCGGGGTTACCGGCCGGACCCTTAAGCACAAAAATGCTAAGTTGTGTGAGTGCCTTGCCGTTGGCCCCCTCCCTTTCTGGGGGATGCGGCCTAGTGTCTGTATCTGTATCTGTACGACAACATAGATCAAATATCCATGCACGTATACAGGGTTGCCATACACTGCCAGATGCATTAATACCTAGGCAACCTAACCTAACAGTCAATCTAACCAATAGTTATGTATTTTCATTCAAGGTTGATGCTTATGTATGGTATTGATACGTATGAATCTCTCCACTTGCGCTGTATATATAACATATTATTAGCAGTTTGAATACACTAGAATCCAGAATTTTATCGAAATCTCAATTAAATGTTTGGATGAGACTCAGCATGTAGGTTCCAAAAGAACAAATTCACTTCATTTGCTGCAAAGTTTTTTAATGCGGATTAGTTATACGCGATGTTAGGTTCTAAGATCTGGTCAATTCAACCCAGCCTAACCAATATTTATATATTTTTTCATTCAAGTTTGATGGTTATGTATGGTATTTAGTCATTCTGTTATGCGATATACATATTAAATCTCTCCACACGGTTCAATTTTACATAGCATTTTCGTTTTAACACACTCCATGCGCACACATAAACCCTTTTTTATGCATTTAGAGGGCTGACGGCGGCGCCTATGCCGGTACTTTGCCGAAACTGAGCCGGCACATGTGCCGGCACAGTTTAGAACTAAATTCATCGCCTATTTTGTTACAACATATTTAATATGGATCAGATTCACGTCATGTTAAGTTTAAAGATCTGGTCATCTTAACCTAACCAAACTAAACCAAACCTAACCTAACCAAATCATATTTAATCAAGAATTATGTGTTATTGATCTAGTTTTCCATCTTACATATGATGTATCTTAATTGATTTATGATATATTCATATCCATTCTCTCCACTTAGCTCTACATTTTGATCTATCATTTGCTGTTTGAATACACTCAACCAATTTTGATTGAGCAAATAGCATCGTTTGTTTGATAGTTTTAAATATTTCATATTATTTTTTGAGTTTATTACAAATTTACATCACTTTTGCCTGTTATTCGAACCCAACCCAACATAATTTATCTTAACCAAGAATTATGTATACATAAACTTTTCATGCTTATGCAATATAATTTCTTTCAGTGATTTATGCTTTATACATATCGAATCTCTCCACTTGGCTCTATATTTGGTCCTATCATTATCAGTTTGAATACACTCTCCCAATATTGATTGAACATATTTCATCCAGTTTCAGATGTAAGATGGGGTCATTGTTTAAATGATTTAGGTAAATCATATCTTTTTTTTTCATTGGATATATTATGTATGAGCGTTGTTCACTAACTCCCTTGTATTGCTTTTTAAATTCGGTATTTGTCATAGGTTGACTGTATTATTCCATTTTTTTCTGGTCAGGGCTCGGTGATGGTACTCTTGTTATAGCGTCCATTGGTCAACCTAACCAATAATTATGTGTGATCGTTCGAGATTTCCGGCTTACGTATGATATTTATTTATTGAATTATGATATATTCATATCCAACCTCTCCACTTGGCTTTACATTTCGATAAAAAAAATACTTCTAAAACACTCCTCGAATTTGATTGAGCAAAGATACACATTTTAAACGGGAATTGTTGGAAAGTTATAGGTAATTCATATTATTTTGAATTTTACACCAAATTTATAACACTTTCACTTGTTAGTCGCATTAAACCCAACCCAACCTAACCTAGCCTATCCTAACCATGCTTTTGTAAGTCATTCGTCATTGTTTTATGCGTTTTACATATGAAGATCTCCATTCGGTTCTATATATTAGATACACTTAGATTATTTATTTTATTGTCACTCACTCGCTACCATATTACTTGGCAAATATCGTTCATTTTTAAACGTAAATTATTTGAATGTTATGAGCAATTCATATTCGTAACCTGTTTCACACAAACGGACACGTGGTCTCACGCAAGGTTTTCTTATTTATTCTTCAACATCTCAAAATCAAAATCAAAATCATTTATTGAAGAATGTTTACATAGTTAATAAACATCCTAAAAGCCAATATCTAAGCATCAAATGATGCTTTTCTGGCAAATCAAACATCCCATTCAAACTAACGCATCTGCACAAATTTACAGAAACAAACAATCCTAAAACCAAACCAAAACACTTACAAGTTAGGTAGAATATCAAGTAGAATTACTAACTACAGAAGGACACATTGAAATGGATTATTGATAACAATTAGACTCTCAAAATATATCGAAGTTGGATGAAGGTAGAAACAGTTAACTATCTGAATATTTATCAATGAAACACTTTTTACATCTAATTTTAAACATACTCAAAGTGGGACTCTGGCACTCCATCCCACACATTAGGCACTGAAAATGATGAGGATCGCTGTGAAGTCGTTAATCTCTGAAAGCTATGTACAGGGTTATTGCGATTTCTGGTGTTATACGCGCCCTACGGGGGAGCCTATTATGACTCACGTTGAGGCTCTGGTGGAAATGAGGCCCAAATCAATCAATCTGGTGTCATAATTATGCTGCATGTAATTGAAATTTGAACGATTATTTTGTTTATAGGCTTCTATTGCTAAGAGATATAAGTGTACATCTGACACCTTCAAAATATTGGTTCTGTGAAATAAGGGACCCGTATGTGCGAGATAACTCTGACCAGTAATTAATCTGATTTTTTTTTTTTGAATAAGGGTTAATTAGCTAATATGAATATTAGGAGCTGCGCCCCATATTGCATTACAATAAATTGGATATGGATATACAAAGCTATTATACAGTTTAACTAACACATGTTCCGAAACACATTCTCTGAGCTTATAAAATATACCAACACTTTTTGATAGTTTTGCACAAATATCCCTCACATGTACACCAAAAGACATTCTGTGATCTATTGTTACACCCAAAAACTTTACATTTACACAAAAGCTTATAATTGTATCACTAAATCGAACTTTAGATGCGTGGTCAACGTCGTTTGATCGGTTTGTAAATAACACAGCAAAAGTTTTTTCAACATTAGTGACCATCTACAGTAGTTCCTAACATTAACAAGCTCCAAAGTGGCTACCGCGATCAAATGATCATACCTTTTATTTGTTAAAGACAAGGTAGTATCACCAGCGAACAATATAGTTGACAATACCCCGGAAACATTAGGTAAGTCAT
The DNA here is from genome assembly GCA_016164225.1 of Gammarus roeselii. Classification (NCBI taxonomy): domain Eukaryota; kingdom Metazoa; phylum Arthropoda; class Malacostraca; order Amphipoda; family Gammaridae; genus Gammarus; species Gammarus roeselii. The sequence goes on from SDVV010044475.1 coordinate 6,614, forward strand.
TAATGTAAAGCAAAACGAGAAGTGGGCCCAGAACAGAGCCCTGGGGGACCCCAACGTTAGTAGATACGCACGAGGATCTAGAATTTTGTATTTTTACACACTGCTCCCTATTATGAAAGTAACATTTGAACCAGCTGTGTGACTAAGCCCAAAATCCATAATGCTGCAACTTTAGAAGAAGTATGTCATGAATAACCGTGTAAAAGGCCTTTTTTGAGTCAACAAAAATACTGAGAGCATGTTCCTTGCTATTGAGAGAATTGTAGATATATTCCGAGAAGGAAATTTGAGTATGAAGAGTGGAGTTTCCGAGTTGGAACCCAAACTGTCTAGGCGTAATTGTTTGATGTTTCGCAATGAAAGAAGATTCTCTATTAGCCATACATCGCTCAAATATTTTAGAGAATAATGATAGAACAGAAATAGGTCGGTAGCACGTTACCTTGGTCTTATCCCCATCCTTAAATACAGGAGTTATACAAGCCAATTTAAGGCATTCCGGAAATATTCCACTCTCGAACGAACAATTCAATAAGTGTACAATAGGATGCGCCAGATGACGCTTCGCCAGTTTCAATATTTTCACTGGCATCGAATTTATATCACATTTCGTATCCCTAAGCCCACCAACAACACTAAGACATTCATCATACGTTACAGGATTTATAAAAAAAGGTTTACACGAGGAGCATTCATATTTAAGAGAGGAGACACATCGCTTACTGGTATTTGCCGGTCAAGATCTCCGGCAACACAGAAGAAAAACTCACTAAAACATTTAGCTATCTGGAGGTAATTTGTTATAGGGCAATTATTTACGATAATAGATCGAATTCTTCTAGGGTCACAGTTGTGAGAAATTAATTTCTTTATTGAATACCAAGTATCTTTTAGATTGTTACTAGTATTTGAGAATAAATGGATGTAATTGCGGTTTTTGGCTTTCCTTAGAAGAGACGTGAGTCAATTTTTGAAGTTATTATTCACATAATCAGAAATTAATCCTACTTTATGAAGTTTGAAATATCTTGACTTTGTTTGGATAGATTTCAACAATCCGGAAGATAGCCACGGCCTTTGAATTCTTTTCGTAGATAGATACTTAGTTTTCAACGGGAAAGATGAACAATACAAGGAATTTAATCTAGCCATGAACTGTATTGTTTTCACATTTACATCAGGTATATCTGAAGTATCCCAGCATTCGTTAGAAATTTTATGCAAAAACAAGTTCATATATATACCTCAGAATGATCACGGAAGGAAATTTTAACTTTAGGAGGCTGACTAGTAGCACCCTGAACAAGGAGAAAGGTCGGACAAAGGTCAGTGAAGTCCACGGTCAAAATGCCACTACTATATTTACCGAGGCAATTAGTCCAAATACGGTCCAATACTGATGGTAAAGGCCCGTCTTCTGAAGAAGAAAAGCGAGTTGGCTTGGTAATTGTAGGGATGAAGTGAAGTGCACGTAATGAATTGATAAACCTATCGACTGCAAGTGAATTTTGATCGATTAGATTTAGATTAAAATCCCCACTTAGAAATCTTCCACAATTTGCAATACAATCATAATGTAGAAATTCCTGCAACACAGCCAAAAAGTTATCAATAGAGTCAGAATGAGGTCGATAAACACCGAATACGTATACAACTTCCTCACAAAGTTTTACTCCTACTACCAAGGTCTCGATTGTAACGTCTCCCGGCACTACTAACGTCCTTCACCTATTGTTTTCATATTTAACTTTATTAGTTTTATAACCTGAACCGTGACTTTGTTTGAGATGATGCCATGAATAACTTGTTCAACTTTGTTTTTCTGCAAGTTTTAGTACACACCCCCAATTCTTTCACTAGTATTAAATACGCCAAATCAAGCAAAACTCCACCTTCCTCAACCTATCATAACATCGACTATGTGTTCGTACATGTGTATGTTCAAGCGTATATATATGTATTTGAGTTGAAAGAAAATAAAAACAAAATGTAAAGTTCAAACTTTCAATAAAATTTCAATTTTTTGAGGGATAACAGAGCCAAGTCGGTCTATTGAAGTGATATCTTGTCTACTAAAGTAAGATCCGGGCCTCAAAAATTTGAAATTTGATTGAAATTTTGAATTTTAAATTTTGTTATTATTTTTTTAACTCATATACACATATATACGCTTGAACATACATATGTACACACGCAGAGTCGACGTTGTGATATGTTGAGGAAAGTGGGGTATAGCTTGATTTTTTGTTTTCGATAATAGTGGAGGAATGGGGGTTGTGTACTGAAATTGGCAGAAAACAAAGTTGAATAAAGATACATCGACAAGTAATTTACGGCACCATCTCAAACAAAGACATGGTCCAGATTATAAAACGAATGAAGTTGATTATGAAAATAATAGGTCAAAGACGTTAGAGGGTGTAGTGCCAGGAGATGTTGAAGAAAAAATAAGGAACCCTTGTGTGAGACCATGTGTCCGTTTGTGTGAAACGGGCTACGAATATGAGTGACTTACAGCATTCAAATAATCTACGTTTAAAAATGAGCGATATTTGCCAAATAATATGGTCGAGAGTGACCATGCAAATAAATAATCTTGGTGTACCTGATATATAGAAACGGGTGGAGAGCTTCATATGTAAAACGCATAAAACAATGACGGAATAACTTACAAAAGCATGGTTAAGATAGGTTAGGTTGGGTTGGGTTGAATGCGACTAACAAGTGAAAGAGTTGTAAAATTTGTGTCAAATTCAAAATAATATGAATTACCTATAACATACAAACAATTCACGTTTAACATGAGTATCTTTGCTCAATCAAATTGAGGAGTGTATTAAAACTACAATTCTTTTTGATCGAAATGTTAAGCCAAGTGTAAAGGTTGGATATGAATATGTCATAATTCAATTAATAAATATCATACGTAAGCAGGAAATCTCGAACGATCACACATAATTCTTGGTTAGGTTGAACTGTGGACGCTATAATAAGAGAATCATCACCGAGCCCTGATTAGAAAAAAATGGAATAATACAGTCTACCTATGACAAATACCGAATTTAAAAAGCAATACATGGGAGTTAGTGAACAACGCTCATACATATATCCAATGAAAAAAAATGATGTAAATTACCTAAACCATTTAAACAATGACTCCAACTTACATATGAAACTGGATGAGATATGTTCAATCAATATTGGAAGAGTGTATTCAAACTGATAATGATAGAACCGAATGTAGGGCAAAGTGGAGAGATTTGATATGTATAAAGCATAAATCACAGAAAGAAATTATATTACATAAGCATGAAAAGTTTATGATACATAGTTCATGGTTAAGATAGAATATGTTAGGTTGGGTACGAATAACATAGGCAAAAAATTTGTAAATTTGTATTAAACTCAAAAATAATAAGAAATATCTATAACAATTAAACAATGTTATTTGCTCAATCAAAATTAGGTGGGGGTATTCAAACTGCAAATGATAGATCAAAATGTAGAGCTAAGTGGAGAGGATGGATATGAATATATC
>SDVV010044476.1:0-10151 GCA_016164225.1 Gammarus roeselii
CAAACATATATTCAATCAGATCGATCTTTGTTTTGTGATCGATAAATTTAGAGCGAGCAAGGCTGTAAGGCATGGTCCAACCTTTTGACATCAAAGTTGCACGAGTTTAATACATTCATTATATGATGAGAATTGTAGTGATAGAGTCTTCGTTACGTTATGTAAGGATTACGGTATGCATATATTTTTACCGGATGGACGGTTGGTGAACGTTAATGATGATTTCATGTATAAGGTTGGTGTATGTTTTGATTTTTAACCATTCTCAAGTTTATTTAGTCATATGTAGACTATATTGTTTGAAAATTTTACTAGGGTTCAGTTTTGATTTAGGGGTACTACTTTTCTTTGAGCATGCCATATGAAAAAAATATTGTCTTCTATAGCAATATACTAGAGATTTGTCCTTTTTTTAAATTGGATTTTTTCGCCGGCGGTGTGTGCCCAATGCATTCTTATCATACAACTTTGATTATAGTGTTGGTGTATTGACTCTTCCGTTAGCTATGCCCGTTTCTTGTCGTTGAATCTGTCATCTACCCCATTTATTTTTGGTGTCTATGTTAGTTTCCCGCTTATTAATGGTGTGCCCGCTATCCCGTTTCTTGTCGGTGTGCACGTTAGCAATCCGTTTATTGCCCATATGCCTGTTTGCTATTCCGTTTCTTGCCGATATGTCCGTCTATATGTTCTATGCAATGATTATACTCCATGTAAATTCCATTTCTGCAAGGCCATATATGTTTTTAGTCCTTTATTGTGAAGATTTCTGTAGTGTATTTAGGGTTACATAGAAATTAGATGTAGTTACCATTTTTAGAATTTACAAAAACAATTCTGTATATTTTTTACCAGAGATATATAGCATCAGTATGGTTTTGGTATTTGTCATAGATCTAAACGGGTATTGTAGTATAATTACTTTATTACGCATGAACTCAGTATAGTTGTTTTACTGTCAGATATTTTCGGTGAGGCTTAAATGTTAGTAGGTAGGTGTACAATCTTCGTCCTGTTTCAGATCACCTTAGGCGATAAAATATAGGATCATTTCTATTTTTTATCAATTACAAGATTGGTAATGTATATCGGCATCGTGTATTGATTTACCATACACCTTCCAATCTGGGTGGGGTAGGATACACCGTATATAATACCTAACCAATGTTGCTTAGAACATAGTAGAGGAACTTACATAGCTATTTTATTGCCGTTATACGATTTTGAACGGTTATCAAAGGAATATAACTGTATTAGGTATAAATTCACATAATTTCATGTAGTGTTGGGTATGAAATTTGCTAAATTGTATGTATAGTACAAAATATTTGCATGTATTTACCTCTTGACATAGGATCTATGGTACTGTTTTAACTTGTCTTGGAGAACTACTCTACCGGATTTGTATTGAGTGTTACCGTTGAAGTTCTATATCAGTTTAATGTAGATCTCGATTATATATTTCTGTCGCGTGCCTTTACAAGATGCATATTCCCGCATGTCTTACTTGTATAAATGTATGTTAATCTGTTATAAAACTTTTGCTTGATGTTGTTAAAATAAGTTAAAGGTTGCGAAGGTTGGAATAATTACAAGTTATTTTATAACATTATTTTGAGTTATGAACCTAGTAACAGGTCAACAGGTTAATTCTCAAACGAGCATGATTATTGATTGTGTTATTCACAGACACAACAGAACGAAAGTGTATTGTGAAGATAATCATATTGAACCGTGAAAAGAACAAAAGGAAATGAACAATGCAAAAGGAGAAAACGATTTTAGTATAGATATCAAATAGCAGAACAGTTAAGGAAAAACAATGTAAAAGCAAAAACCCACCCTGTAGGAAGATACAAAAACGATACATATAAATACTGAGGAATTATTTCACGCATCTAAGTATGAAAGTATTTATCACGTATTATCTAGCAAAGTATCATACAAAGTTAATAACAGCCTATGGAATGACCTAATACCGGAATCACTGTTCTAATGGAGCTTACCTCCTCCCAAGCTGTTCTGTTACGAAGTGTGAAGATCCATTCAAATCAACACCCAACTACTGAAATAGGGGAGGGCCTTACTTTTATGTGTATGAAATGATCCTCCAATAAGAGAACCACTCTACAGTTTGGTCAATCTGAGGAGGCGTGTTTCCCCAAATCCTTCACCCTCATTAGCATACAAATAAATTAAGACCGTTAACTAATGTATAGGCTTCTCCCACTTGTTCATTACTTTTTAGGTTACCCTGGGCTATGAGAGTGAAACACTGCCCTTCTTCGTTGTAGGATCCCGGCCACACATTGCTGACTCGTTGATTTTTAAAGGAAGGCCCAAATGACATACACTTGTCAACGTATCTCGGTCAAGAAATCTAACATGAGGACGAACTGCCGTTTGCTATAAGAGACACTTTTGAGGGTGATAGGAAATACGGAAAGCAAGGGTTTCCCACCGTGTAACTTAAGCTAGGGTTGACAGGTTTACACTGTTTCTCGCGCAGTGCTAAAAACCCAAGCTTTACGAGAATGTCTGGATAGGCATTGTTACATACATATATATTTATATACATAAATATATCTGCTAGCTGAGGCTGATCATAACAACCGATGCAGTTTGTACAGTTGAAGTTATTGCTTGATTCAAGCGTTGAAATTCAAAATATCTGACTTATTTGAGTATTCACTATATCCACATTAGCATTTTTTCCATAGATTTGTAATCGATAATTATGTACCTAAAGGTACATAATTATCGATTTATATACCAATGTACGACAATGTACGACACTGCTGCGTCAACCTTCGTAGCGAACGCATGTTTGTAGCTCCTCGCACCAGGACGGTAAACGCTCTCCGGCTAGGCTTAGGTAGGCCGTTGCATGCCCCTCGTAGGGTCGCTAGATTCCTCAACGCTAGGCTGTAACATCTTAAGTCTTTCCTATCCTCCCTATAATTTCGACCTTAGGCGCTGATAGAGCGACGGTGGGGTCTGAATCCCAAAACCATTGGCTTGAGGGAGGCGGTATTGACTGCCGCACCTACGGTGCTCTTTTCAGTCGGTCAAGTAAAACCATTTCTAATCAGCAGAAGGGAGCTGCTATGATTGATTTGCTTTGCATTGCATTCACCTCAATCCCGCGTAGGAAGTAACTTTGCGTGGCTACCGTGCGACAGACTCGCATTCAAATTAGATTCGTTTAAAAACGTTCATATCCGTCTTCTTAAATTTCGAATTAGACCTGTTTAGAGTCGTCGATATCCGTCCCCGTAAATTTATATGTATATATACTGCGTTTGGGATAACTACGCTATCACTTGTTTGATATCGCAAGTTTCTTATTTGAATTCGTGCCCGTAAATGTATCATCGTTTTACGCACATGCTTCTTATCACCCCATTCATACTTATCATTATCATCAGCAAACTGTTCACTAGTTGAATTCGATATTGAAAAAAATATACATCGCAAACAGTCTAGCCTCTCCGGGAAACCGTCTAGAAGTGGCGCAGCTGAGTGTCGAAGAGGGCTCCCCTACCCTCACCGCAGACTGCATTCCTCTCTCGCCTCAGCGGGAGGTCTACCCTTCACTGCAGGCGCCCTGTACAAGGACCAGCCTGTTACATTTCTCAACATTCGTGCAGTACCTCAACTCAAATTCAACTGTGTATATTTCATGTAAGTTACTTTTTCAGTGTAAATGCTAATACAACCTTATCAATATAACAAAAAATTCATACATATCGAAATTCAGAAGTTCTGCACCAATTGCGTTAAAAAAATAATGAACAAAAATAAATGCAATTGACGTCTGACATCTACCTATGTAAAGTAACTGTAAAATAATACTGTAAAGTAAACGTAAAACAATACAAGTAACACATAAATAATTCATACATTTGCATTTATCCCTTATAAACAGCATGATACTTGTTTTTTAGTTAGGAAAAAATAATTTCATTTTAGCCTGAGTTTCGTTTAGTTTTCATCTCAAGTTAGACTCGCATAATCACCCGCCAAAACTTATCACTGTTGGTCATTCATGAATCACCCAAAAAAAACATCTGTAGATCATTTTGAAATAAAAATCATTTCATCCCGCATCTAGTTGAACTTATTATTCACATATATGCTGTTTACAAGGATAAAGAATATAGCACTTTGTCTCTAAGTTCACGGTTTGTAGCTGCTCACTTAACAAGTTCAAGATGACTCCTGCTGCAAAATTAGAATGTGCAACTTGCCACCAATCGTACACTCCCGAACTAATGTATGTATGGAGGTAGCTCTTCCAGGCAAACGCGTAATACGCCTCCAAACGAGAGTGCTAAATAGCGAGCTGTAAATACTGCTAACATGCCGAAGAGATTAAATAACTGAAAGCACAGTTAACTCGCGCTTTTGGTGGCTCCCCAACGCAGATGCAGTTTACGCAGATACAAGGCTGCTAGCCATTGAATTAGAACGGGAAAGCGTGCAGAAACAATTTTGAGAACTCAAAACGTTGCTAAACAGTGAAATAGAAGCAACAAAATAAATTGATAAAACTACCCTGCATCGGTTAAATGAACTCCAAGTGCACTTGAACTCAGAATTTGCAAAGAAACTTACAGCTCTAGACTCAGAGACCAACTACCGTATCAAATCGATAGAAAAAAGGTCAACATTGCTGAGACACTCTACACAACTATAGTAAACAGGCGGCTGGCAGTCAGTGGCAAAGCATCACAGGTCATGCGACAGTTCTGTCACACCCGAACTGATACAAGCAACCGTTTTGGTGTATTGCCTGATGAAATGGACTCTCAAAACACAGAGGAAATTATTGTGATTGGCGATTACAATCAGCAAATCAGCAAAAAGAGAGAGTCCAACTAAAAATTATCGGTAAGCCATGCTCGAAAATTGATGATATTGAAGGAATAATCAAAAAGGAAAACATAACTTCTTCTAAACCGATCATACTACAAATCGGGGCTAAAGACGTGGTGGCGCAGACGCAAGAAACATGGGTAAGGTATAAAACCATGCTAACAAACGTCAAACGATCGCACGCGAACATTCATGTCACTGGCATCCTGCCCCATCCAAACCAAAGTAAATTCAAATTGAGCAAGCTGATATTTTTAAGCAATCGCATAGCAACGTTCTGCAAAACACAACAAATCTCATTCTCGGACCATTGGGAAACGATGATCAACCTCAAAAACTATGAATTCGATAGAATCACCAACAAGGCACGCATAAACATGTTTGGACTTGATACCCTCGCAAGCATCTTTCAGAATATCGGTGCTGGCCTCGTCACCGAAATTAAATCGAAAAACATTCTCGACGCCCAACACAAGACTCTGCCATTACTGCACAAAGGAATGAGTCAACGACCACCACCCGAGCAAGTAGCAGTCACGAACCCTGCAGTAACGATAGAGGAACAGCCGATAAAAATAGATTCACCACTACCAAAAAAGTCCATCGAAGTAACACAGCAGCCCCCGACCGCAACCGAAGAGTTTCTGGCAGAATTCCGAGCCAAAATACTCTCAAATTTTACTATGTAAACGCTAGAAGTCTACGAGACAAAATCGACGAATTGGGAATCATCGCAATTAACGATGAGATCGACATAATAGCTATCGCAGAATCGTGGATGGAATCGAGCACAAGGAATTATATGGGCGAATTCACTCTCCCGGGTTTTCCCTATTTCATAAAGATAGACTAAGCCGTGAGGGTTGAGGAGTATTGGCTCTCGTAAAACATACTCTACAAATAATATAAGTCTCTATTCCAAGCAGCAGACACGACATAGTTTCAATTCAAGTAGTCGGTACACATACAAAGTTTCAAATCACACTAGTTTATCGTCTTCCCAAGAACATTGTCACAGATGATATCGATCTTTACAACACCCTCGTCGATGGGGTCAGAACACAAAACAGTATAGTACTTGGAGACTTCAATATTCCCGACATCGATTGGGAATCAGAAAAATGTACAGCCACTGGCCAACGCCTGATTGATTTGTCTGACGATAAGTTTATGACCCAAATGGTAGAGACACATACAAGAGGTAGCAATATTCTTGATCTTATATTTAGTGCAAGCGACTCTCATGTCACGAACGTCGAAGTGGGCGAGGCCCTCAAAAATAGCGACCACAACTGTATCCGTTTTATGATTTAGCTTGTGTTGAAAACGTCAATAAACTGCGAAAAAGTCCCTAACTTTAGACTAGCTAGCTTTGATAACTTAAGAGAGGCAATGGCGTCAGCAAATATTACCCTCGGACGTGATGTCAATCAATCGCAACGCAATTTTTTGTGTGCACTCCAATATATTGAAAATGACCATGTCCCTCGCAAAAACAGGCGAACTGCAGTCAATCAACCTAAAGTACTGGAAAGGAGAATTGCAGCGCTCTCAGTCGCAAAAGAAAGCAAATCACTCGAATAAACAGAAGCACCCTCACGACGATGCTGCAAAAAAATGAATACAAAATCAGCAGACGGATTTTTAAGATGGTCCAGAAACGAAAGAAAAAAGACTACGAAAATGAAATTGCGGCCAACGACAAAACTAATCCGAAACATTTTTCAAGTGATATATCGAGCAAAAAAAAAATAAGATCTGTAATTGGCTCTCTTGAAAATGATATTGGTGAGCTAGAAACTGATGACACTAAAATGAGTGTCCTGCTTGACCAATTTTTCTGTTCTGTATTTACGTTAGAGAATGCGGATATTCCTTATCCTGAGGATATCATAGCGCAAAGACAAATCGAAGCCCCCAGCACAGTAAACTTTTCCCCTGCCGAAGTTATTGAACATATCGAAAAATTTAAAGTTACAAAATCTCCCGGTCCAGACCAAGTTCATCCCAGAATACTGAAAGAGACTAAGAACAAAATTGCCGAACATCTAGCCAACATTTTTACCCAATATCTCACAAATGGCACCTGCCCCTCTCAATGGAAAAAGGCCAACGTCACCCCAATTTTTAAAAAAGGGGACAAAAAGTGTCTCGGAAATTACCGCTCAATTAGTCTCACCTCAGTCATAAGTGAATTGATGGAAAGTTTAATCACGAATAAAATTACAGAATTCCTAGAATTAAATCCGTTGATAGGTAACTCTCAGCATGGCTTCAGACGCAATCGTTCATGTCTTACAAGCCTGCTGCTTTTTTTCAAGAATATAATTGAATTTCACGACGTGAAATCTCCGATCGACATCATTTACCTTGACTTTCAAAAGGCTTTCGACAAAGTTCCTCACAAACGCTTGGTTAGTAAGTTGCACAGCATCGGTATTCGAGGCGAACTCAATAACTGGATAAAATGCTGGCTCACGGACAGACGGCAGCGAGTCCTTCATAATGGAGCTTCCTCCAACTAGGGTAAAGTTACAAGCGGCGTGCCCCAAAGATCTGTGTTAGGTCCAGTTCTCTTCAAAATATTCATAAACGATCTTGACAGCAACATACTGTCGAATATTAGTAAGTTTGCAGACGATGCCAAGCTAGGAGGAAAGGTGCAAACCAAACTCGAGTGTGAGCACATCCAATTTTGAACTTGAACAAAATTGTTGAATGGTCAGAAAAGGGACAAATGTAATTCAATGTCGACAAGAGTAAAGTTATGCACATTGGTCACCATAACCCTAAACACGAATATTCAATGTCCGGAAAGAAACTGATACCTGTCACCCAAGAGAGAGATCTAGGTGTCATCATTAGTAACGACTTGAAAAGCAGCAAGCAATGTAACGATGCAGCAAAACAGGCAATTAAATGTTAGGCATGATATCCCGCACAATCTCGTACATGAGCATAAATAGTATTCGCATGTTATACACTGCATTTGTTAGACCGCACCTTGAGTATTCCGACCAATTTTGGTCTCCATACCTCAGAAAAGACACTATTAAATTATAGAAGGTCCAACGTAGAGCCACCAAACTAATCCCTCCGCTGCGCAATAAATCGTACGAAGAGAGACTGCGCGAACTCGACCTTTATTTGCTAGAGAAACGTAGAGTCAGAGGTGACATAATCGAAGTGTGGAAGATTGTGAAGGGTAAGGAAAACGTCGAGCGAGCAAGCCTTTTCACTTTGGATGCGAATGTAGTGAGCAGGAATAATGGATACAAAATTGTTGGCAATTTTGTATCCACGTAAACGGCTGTCGAAGAATGGAACAGACTTCCCGCGGAAGTTGTGAACAGCGATACAATCGATATTTTTAAGTCACGGCTCGACAAATTTTACCGAAATCACCGCTAAATAGATCCCACCAATAGCACTTTCACCAGTATATTCGTGAAAAATGGTGTCCGGCATTGACACCCATACGGTTAAATTAGTGCCCGGCATTGGCACTAGTGTGGGAAAAAAGATGCCCGGCATTGGTACCTGGTCGTTGCAAAACGGTGTTCATCAATGACGCCGGTCAGCATTGGTTTAACGAGGAATGATATTGTGACAATCTCAGATCAACACCGTGGGTCGGTGGCTTTTTCTTCAAGTGCTAATTTGAGTTGTTTCGAGTATCATCATTATATACTATTTCCTTCAACAAGCTCACCCTTTCTTGATCAATTAAAACAGGAAATATAAAGACACAAAATGCTATCTTAGAGGTTCTACTTCGGAGCTAATCTTCTTACTATCAAAAGGCAACCCAGTTTGTGCCAGAAGTCCTGTTGTTGTCTTCTTACACTTGTAAACGCTTGTAAACATTGACAAGAAAATCAATGTATACAAAATAGTTGCCATACACTGCCAGATACGTTGATACCCTGTCAATCTAATCTAAACAACCTAACCAATAATTATGCATTTATATTCAAGTTCGATGGCTATGTATGGTATTGTTATATGTGAACCTTTCCACTTGGGCTGTATATTTCAAGCATCATTACCAGTTTGATTACACTCCTCCAATTTTGATCTAGCAAATATCGCTCCTTTTTCATATGTAAATTACATCGATTGTTTGAATGTTATCAGTAATTCATATTATTTTCGAGTTTGGCACAAATCTATAAATACCATATATGATAGCTAATTGATGTTGGTTAGGGTAGAGTAGAGAATTACGTAGTTGTTTTATTCTCGCATGATTTTGAACAGTAATCTCAGTGATATATGTTTATTATGTACAATTTTTGCCTAATTTGATGTAATATTTGGTATAAATTAGCCTAATATTCATTTAGTGATAGGCCTGGATTCTGTTTTAGGTTGACTTGGAGAAATTAGTCCACCGGTTTATATAAGCTGTATGTATCAGAGGTAGCAATTTACCAGAGGTTTGACATACTTTCAAATACTTTTTCCACTTTATTTGTTACAAGGCTAATTTTATCGATTAGTTTCACGTAATGTTAGGTCATGGCTCGTTAGTAGACAGTAGAGTTCAAAACGATTATGTAAGCTTGTTCGCTCATATCAGTGATGGTTATGATTGGTAAAGCGTTGGCAATGAATTTACACTTTATTTTTAACATGTATACTATATTTTTATTTGGTTAGCAAGTTTTATGTATGGTTTCACTGTTAGAATAAGATTTTTTGTGGTAATAATGAATTGGTTGTTCGATTTTGGAGTTGATCATTTTGATGTCACGTTATATTGTTTATTATATAATATAAGATATTGGTATAAAATCACTTAATTTGTTTCTTTTCCTTACAATTTTCGTGTAATATAACGATTATGCACTACGCCCACTCTATAATTTATAGATTTGTGATGTAAGCACCGCAGTCAACAAAATCTAGAAAATAGTTCACGCCTTACCTACATAACTAGTGATTTATATATCAATGAATACAAAAAGGTTACCATACACTGCCAGAGGCATTATACCTAGTCAACCTATTCTATATTAACCAAAAATGACTGTTTTAACAAGTTTTCATGCTAATATATTGGGTATATTCAGGGATTTATGTGTTATTCATATCAAATCTCTCCATTTGGCTCTATATTTTACCTATCTTTTGTAGGCCCATACGGTGTCGAGGCTTACTTCACTTTTTTGTTACAGGCTTGGTATTGTGTATCGGTCACATGTCATGTAAGTTTGTTTTTCATGAGAAGCACTCAACCTGACAATGGAACGAGGTCGTATACATATATA
>SDVV010044477.1:0-10151 GCA_016164225.1 Gammarus roeselii
GGGTCCTAGTTACTACCTATCGACTGAGATAAAACTAGGCGGTGTTGCACTGGATTATGTGGATGAATTTCAATATCTAGGGCACATCATCACAACAGATTGCACAGATAACAAGGATGTTGCAAAGCAAACAAGGCGGCAAAATGCAGTTGGTAACATGCTGATACGAAAATTCTCGTTTGCATCAAGGGAAGCTAAAATCCAGCTCTTCAAATCATATTGTTACCCGATTTGTTGTAATGCAATGTGGAGAAAATACTTTCAATATAGCGTGAGGAAATTGACAGTGAAGTTATAATGACACATTTAGACGGCTGATGCAGGTCTCTCGCTCGACGTCAGCGAGCAGGTTTTTTGCTGAAAATCAATCAGATCACATCAAGGTACTGTTCCGTAAAGCGGCACACAGCCTTATGACTCGAGTTATGAACTCCCCAAATGAAATCCTCGTTGCAATCTGCTCTGGTGATGCGCTCGCTGCCTCGTCATTGTTAAGGCGATGGAAAGAATTACTATAAGCATAGGCGGGATAGAGTTGTATGCCGTAACTTGTTTTTAGTTGTGTGTGGTAATTTTATGTCTTTGTTCACACTGTAACCCTAAAATAAGATGTCTCTAGGAGGAGGGTAGGACGGTGGCACTAGGTAAGAGAAATGGGGCAAGGGGGCACAGAGTAGCCTAGGAAGAAGAAAAATAGAAATGGAAAGGTCTAGGAGATGAAAGACGACTTGCGTCGTATGGCTAGTACGGAATTAGGCGAGGAAGGAGGTGAGAAGAGTAGTGGGTGAGGGCCCTCACCGCCCGCCCCCGCTCCCCAGTTCACTGAACTAACAGGGGTAGCTCTCGCAAACCCAGGAGCCGGATGGGGTCAATGAGGGGGTGAGTTCCTGTCAAGGATTTTTAGTAAAAGGTATTGGAAACGGGCAGGTTTGAGGAGACATTTGCTGGTCATAGGATCATTCTAGGTCGGACAGATGGAGGTCGGACAAGTGGCCGGAAGCAGGGCAGGCATGCATTGGTCAGTACTATAATGGCATTGTTTTGAACAGTTCTATTCTAGCGTAAATCGTTTTGAGCTCTCAGATTTGGCTTCGGTTGTCGCTGCAGGTCGGTCGTGTCTGTATTTTTTAGTTTGTGGGATGAGTGCCCCAAAGGGCACTTTGGAAAAATATGCTGGCTTGCATGAACATACTTGAGTTAGGTGGCAGGCGATGGCGCCCTCTTCTATCATTTTGGGGATGAAATTTGGTGTTCCTTCGCTTATCGTGAATTTCATTCGACCTTCGGAGAGTGCTCTGGACACGAATTCGTTAGTGAGCTTGTCGGGCAAGGGCGTTGGGTCGGATTCACTAACAATTAGTCTGAGTACAGCGGAATCAGCCATCTCGAAACTGGTCCAGACGTTCTCCAGATCTCCCTCGGGTTCGGTGGCTTGGCGTTTGAGTTCGGCATGACGGTTATCAGCGGCGGATTTACGTCTATATCTTTTTTTAACTAGGGGCTTATCTCCCGTTTTCGGTGGCGGTCGTTCGTAGGGGGGATCGGCAAAGTCAAAGTTCACTTCTTCTTCATTCGTCATATCGGTCATAGGCGGGTTAAAATGGAGGTTGAAAAGAGTTTGCGAGTCGCGATCGGGAAATTTGGCATCAATATCGAAATTTAGTTGAAGAGAATCTTGTAAAATTTTGATGTATGATTGACCTGAAAGGCTAGCGATATGAGCTTCTAGGATTAGAGCAGTTAGTTTGAGATGGGTTCCATAGGTAAGTTTGACAACGTTCGTCGGGCGACTTTCGGCTTTGGTTTCCTTTATGACTTGTTTCGCGATGTCAGCGAATGATTTCGATTGTGCGGTCTTTTTTGCGGCGGCTGTTTTAGAGCATTTCTCGGTGATCGTTGTCTTTCGGTAAGGACATTTAGCTGCTAAAGTCCTAGGAGAGTTATTGTCGGACGGGCAATTTAGGCAACGTTTTTCGGTAGAAGGGCAGTTCTTGTACGTATGGCCCCGCTGGGCGCATTCAGAACAGGAATCAAAGTTTTGCTTGCACTCTTTTGTCGTATGATCCTCGTATTTGTAGCACTTGTAACATATCAGGATGTGAGTAAATTGTTCTTGTTCGCACTGAGATGGGGAAATTTTAGTTGAGAAAGCAATGAATCCATCGGTTAGTATCCGTGAAGCGGTGTTTAGGTCGGAGCAAAAGATTTTGAAGACGTGAGTGTATTCTTTGATTTTAATGATTTCATTGATTCTTGCCCAGGGATTCAAGCGGAGAATTTCGGTTTCCAACTCCTGAGGGGAATGATCGCCAACGGAGCTGTCTATTTGTCGTACAAAAATGGTTTGTTTTGCTTTGATTTCCGGCGGAAGGACAGGTTCGATATTGATTTTAGCAAATTCGCTGAAGGCACGATCGGTGAGGAGCTTATCGATAGAAGTGACGTCATCAGTGGCGGCGTAAAAGCCGTTCCCTGAGTCGAACAGACGTGTCAGAGGGGCCAAAAGTTTACCGAAAGCACAGTTGAATACATCGGAGCGGGTGGTTTTCTTACGCGGGTCGATCAGACGTAGGTTTAGACGATGCAGTTTTGGTCGAGCAGAGCCAGATGGGGGACGTGAGCTACGGACAGACGTAGTATTTGAAGCACGTGCGGAGGCGGTAGGTGGTCGAGCGGACAAATTGGTGTGAGAAGTTATTGGGACAACGGTGGGTTGGTCGTAAACAGGAATACCTGCGCCATAACCCGGAAAGGGCAGCTGTCGGGTATCGAATGAGAATTCTTCGGACTCAGAGCCCGGTTGGCTGGCGCCCTCGATGCGAGGGAACGCCATGACGCCAACCGAGGTAACGGACGACGAAATGGACAGACAGACGGGCACGGAAGAAAGAACACAGGAAATAAGAAAAAAGTTGTAGAATGCTTACGTCACCGCCGATTGAAGATCCGGGGAACTTCAGCAGGTCGACGACGCAGCGGAGTGGTGTGGAAGAGGCAAGGAGGTGCCGGCTTCGCAGACGACACCTCCGGTGAGTAGTCCGTGGACGGTCCGGGTCTTCTTCAAGCAATCAACTCTAACTTCAAGAGGAGGTAGGTTCCAGCCCAAGGGGACAGACAAATTTTCTAGGCCTTTCCTCCTCTGTTCACAGCCTTGTACGTTGATGTGCAGTAGTAGTGGTTGTTCCTCGGTGATACAAGTCTGACATGTCGCTATGTTGTTGTTGTTGTTGTTTGATGATTATAGATAAGGTTGAAGAGAAAAAGGAAAGTGTAGGAAGAAATAAGAAGAGTGAAAGGAAAGAGAGTAGGAGATAAAAGAGCTGGCTCTACCAGCAACCAAGTACCGTTTTACGGAGTTATCTAAGTAGAAAATCAGTTGGGGTCGTCAGACCACTATTACTTGTTTATTTAAATTAATTTGTTGCGAGTTTTCAACTTTGCTAGGATCAGTCTAGACACCCGGCGAGGCGACCCGCCCCAACCCCTTATATGGGGCCCACGCGGGACGCGCCCCAAGCGTCTCAACTGTCCTCCCTCTCCCCCATGAGTTTATCAAGCTTGATTCAAAAATTTCTTTCGTCTGCTTCTTGTAACTATTACTATAATTTTACACATTATCTATAGTACTTCAGTATATTGGTTCGGGACAAGGTCCCTGAGCCAATTTCCGACTGGATGGAAGCAACTTGATGGTTCTTTCTGATCCGTATTCTAGTCTTGCTCTCAGCACAGGTGCTGTTATGAGCGTTTCTTCAATGTTTTCCCATATCTTGCTGGCTTGTTTGTGCAGAAATACATTAATTGCTTCCAACTTCTGAATTCCGTCGATGCTCTGTTAGTTTTATTCCTTCTATCCACCTGCACGCTTTGTTCTGGACAATTTGCATATTTTTCAGTTGGGTCGGGCTTCCTGTGAGTAATGGTACAGGAGGGTATGTCAGCACCGTCTTCACCGTTGCCGTGTACAATTTTCTCTTGTTTCTCTTGCTCAGGCTTCTGAATCGGTATATATGACGTAGTGAGACCGTTGCCAACTTGACTCTATTTTGGCAATGTCGGACAAATCCATTTGATGTTAGTGTCATTCCGAGAACTTTGCCTTTCTTCTCGTATTCGTACGTCTTGTCTCCCACTTTCACTTTCTCCAGCTTCTTTCTGTTGATTGGTATGATTTGAAACTTCCATTCGTTCTTATCTTCCATTTTCTTTCGTACTCATTAGGCTTTTGGATTTCCCTCTCGGTAATCTTTGCCAGCATCTTCTCTCCACCTTTTGTTCGGATAATTTGTGGGACGTCATTCGCATAAATAATTGCTTCGTTTTGCCCTGATGGTGGTGGGATGTCATGCGTGAAGAAGGTGAACAGTGTCGGCGATAGGCACCCTCCCTGAGGTACCACACTCTCCACCTCAAACTCCGGTCCGAGGTACACGCCAATTCAGATTCTCGCTCTCCTTCCTTGCAAGTAGTTGCTTATTGTCCTTATAAGGTAATCTGGAATTTTGCTTTCAATCAGCTTGAACTTCAGTCCTCCGTGCCACACTTTGTCGAATGCTCGGCTTATGTCGCGGAGCACCACATTGCATCTCATCCTGTTGGATTTGGCCACTGCCAGGAGCTCATACAGCACCGCTGTGGCTGTCCCGGTCCCTCGTTTCTTCCGGAATCCGTGTTGTCGCTCGTTCACTTTATTCTTGTCTTCCAGCTCAGTAATCAGTCGGTCGTTAGTGATTCTTTCGAACAATTTTCCGGGTACATTAAGCAAGGATATTGGTCGGTAATTAACATGTTCCTTTGGGGATTTTCCAGGCTTGGGAATAAAAATGATCGTAGATACTTTCCACTGCTGGGGAAAACTTCCTGTTGAGAACGATGCGTTCACTATTTCCCGGTAATATTCTATCATTTGTTGGCAGATTTGCCAGGGGCTTCTTCGTGTTTTCACTATTGTTAAACTATGCCCATGTTCGTAGTCAATAAATATTTTTTATTATTTCATAAATGCACAAATTATTTGAGGGAAAAAAAAAACATAATTGAGAACATCATATGAATGAATTTATTCAGAAATTGATAAAATAACCACATCAAAGAGACCAATGTCCTAATTCTGAGAAGCGTTCAAATGTCATGGAAAAGAACTCATCGTGTTTTCGATGGGTAACAATACTGTTCTCGAGTCGGAACCAAACGACTACTTCTCGTGAAGTAGGCGGTGTTTTCATACTCTTGAACAAACATTTTTTGTCTGATTTCTATTTGGTGTATTTATGGCCGATACAATGACTCAGCACCAACTAGTCCCAAAAGTTCACAGAATATTCGAGTTGATGAATTTATATGAAATTAGTTTCCAAGTCAGGGATAAAAAACGTCCTTTCCAGACAGAATCCCAACATATTCTTCAACAGAAATCAAATTATTTGAGAATGGACATGTTGTTCTTACGATGGGTAACTATATTAAAGTAGAAGCCCGATTCGTGCGATCAAATTCAGGTTAGGAAGGATTATTTCCATCGACATTTAGAATAAACTTATTTTGGCAGACGTGGATTTATATTATTTTGTGCTGCTATTTTCCCGATTTCAGAAACTGCGTCGAATTGCAAAGCTTCATCTTTGGCAATTACAAGCAAGCGCACAAACAAACAAGTATTTCAGAACAATTTCTCGACATTTGTCTGGAAAGAATCCTAAATATAAATGATATGGGATACATCACGAACACAGTTGCTATTTGTGGGAACAAAATTTCACAAAAATCTTCCCATTCCGTCAATCACACGATGAGTTTTACAGTCGGTATCCTGAGTATCTTTATAAACACTAAGGTTTCTCAGTTTTGAAATCAGCTCAGCACAAAACAAATTTCATAATTTTACTTTCTTGCAGTAATCCTTTCTGATGTTTGTGGTTTTATTCCCGAGAAGGATTCTTCCACTTCAGTTTTCATCACACAGAATCCACATAAACCAGAGTGGAAAAGTGAATTACAGCATCGTAGTGAATTTTAATCAGTTCCATCGTAATGAATTGCCCTTCGAGACCATAAAAAAACGAAGAAAACGGCTCCCCGCTACCGTCGTTTTCGTCCATTGTTTAAAGCCTCCACCACGATTTCATTTTCCTTGCATCTATCATTAGCAATTATAAAAATATTGAAAACAATGAATTCCACAAGTGGAAGGAATATCAATCGCTGTTTTTTAATTACAAAAAACCGACAATGACGATTTCTGCGCGGAGAGAAGGCGAACAGACCATCCAAATTTGCCTGCACACTGGCGGCGTCCAGAACATTTCTGGAAACCCAGTTCTCCAGCACCCCTACAACCACCACCCCTACAACCACCACCCCTACAACTACCACCCCTACAACCACCACCCCTACAACCACCACCCCTACAACCACCACCCCTACAACCACCACCCCTACAACCACCACCCCTACAACCACCACCCCTACAACCACCACTCCTACAACCACCACCCCTACAACCACCACCCCTACAACTACCACCCCTACAACCACCACCCCTACAACCACCACCCCTACAACCACCACCTCTACAACTACCACCCCAAACCACCCTTACACTATCTATGTCAAAGAGGGAATTGAATGATGCAGCAGACAGACCTTGAATATTTATTTCTTGCCCAGTCATCTCCAAACAATCAATTTAGTTACCCATAGCTTTTTGACTGCCTGCTGTGTCACTTGCGATTAATTTAGTTACCCATAGCATTTTGACCGCCTGCTGTGTCACTAGCGATTAATTTAGTTACCCATAGCCTTTTGACCGCCTGCTGTGTCACTAGCGATTAATTCAGCTACCCATAGCATTTTGACCCCCTGCAGTGTCACTAGTGATTAATTTAGTTACCCATAGCCTTTTGACCGCCTGCAGTGTCACTAGTGATTAATTTAGTTACCCATAGCCTCTTGGCCGTCTGCAGTGTCACTAGCGTCTCAAGTCGATGCGGCAATTGCATGGTTACGTCGCGACCCTCATTTTAGCGTAGGACTCAGACTGGACAGGAATATGTATCCTAGGTTTGTCTGCTTTTTCACTCAATAAGAATCCCTCTTTGATGTTGGGAGTCTTGGGTGGTTGTAGGCTACCTCAAAACATTACCGAGGAAACGTGCTACTTTCTTCCACTAATATTTCTCAAGCAATTATTACTTAAGTGCTAAGTAATGGGAAGTCTCAGAGCCTGGGGCTATTTTATTGGATATCCGACATGCATTGGACGCGCCAGTCTGCGTGTTAATTTGGATGCTCTGACAACTTTCTTACGGTGCATTATTTGGCAGTGCCGTTCTTTTGGTAACTTTACAATATCGAGTGTTGTTTCTTCCATTTGTGCAACTGAATGTTTTTTTTTTGTCATTCTGCTTGTGCCTGATGATAGATGCAGTGACGAGACAGTAGTAGTGGATGCCTCAAACAATGCACGAAGGAAGCAGGTGCAGGGACGCCAGACACTCTTTAAGTGTGGGAACTTTTATGGTCTCGAAGGGCGACCCGGTCAAGGGAACTCATTGAAATGCCAAACGATGCTATAATTTACTTTCACTCCTGTTAATAGGGATTCATGTGCTGAACACTACGATGGAAAAATTATTATGGCTTGTGAAACATCAAATATAAAACAATAATTCTGAAAAAATACATAATGTAATATTTTTTATGCCTAAATGACTCAAGTATTTAATTGCGTTAGCTGATACATAAATATATTCGTGATCTAGACTGGACGTTAATTTGTATTGCTGCCGGAATATGAATCAATCGTGAGAAATTTTTTGCCTTAATATCAACGGTGCTGTTGATGTATTCTACATCACCAAATTTTTTGGTTCGATTTCAAACCTATCCCCCCATACAATAAATTGCTAATCGGTAATGATGTCGATAAATGTCGAGGATTAGTATTCTGTTTGTGTTCGTATTGCAATGTGTTGCAACAGTTCTAATAGTTGCAGAAGATCAATCTTTGCAATGCAGCTCAGTTTATAAACCCTTGATGGTATCAATTCATAAGTACACCAAATTGATATCGACCAAAAAAAGTTTGTTCAAAATGTAACGCTGAAAACACTGCTAACTTCACGGGAAGTGGTCGTTCGATTCCGACTCAATTACAGTTTTGTTACCCATGGAAAACACAACGTTTTTTTTTTACATGACATCCGAATGCAACCCAAAATTAGGATATTGGTCTCTTCAATCTGATGATTTTTATCAATTTTTAAAGTTATGGTTTCTCAAATTGTTCACAGATATGATTTTTTTCCTGCTCGTTTTTCTGAAAAAATTGTGCATGTGATGGGTAAGACGAGGGTTTGAAATACGATCCAGGATCAGCGCCGATTAGCCATTTTGACAGACAAAACATCCAAGTGATAGCTCCAGCGAACTCCAACTGAACCATCGGTCAGCGAACAACACCGGAGAGGACCCAGCAGCAGCCAAGGAAACGACAGCAGTAACAAGAGAACCCAGCTTGTCGTAGTGACAGGCCTGGCAGCTGACTACACCCACCGGAATTGCCACGAAGACCAGCGACCCAGCAGCAGCCAAGGAAACGACTGCAGCAACAAGAGGACCCAGCTTGTCGTAGAGACAGGCCTGGGAGCTGACTACACCCACCGGAGCAGCCACGAAGACCAGCTCAAGAATATCTTCTTTCTCAAAGAGGACCCAGCGGACGACATGAGCTGCTAAGCACCACGTCCCCCTGGCGGCCTTCAGCGGTCTACCCATGAGCACGAGCAGCTCTCATCATTCCTATGTGTCTTTCTCTATCTTCACGCTCGTCTCATCTTAGCGACTCTGCTGTCCCCAGGATGGTAGATTGCCCCCTACTGTGACGGTCCCAGCCCTTTTGGGGTGCTTATGGTAGCAGCACTGGCGATACAGAAGGGGGGGGGGGCAAGTGCTGGGGGTCAGAGCAGCAGGGGTGAATAGGATAGTGGTACCCACCAGTGTAATAGGGCTACGATAGTGCACTGGTGGCTTGCGTAGGTTTCGTCATTTTTCTGATGGCGTTCTCCACCCTCTCAACGATGGGAACATGAATTAACATGTTGGCTACCCAGTACTGGTGGTACTTGGGAGTCGGAAGACAGACATCAGCAGTGGGATGGTGCACCTCCTGGCTAGCTCTGCATCCATCATAACCACTGTGAAAAATGACGCGGCGCGGCGGTTGGGGAGGAACACTTGGAAAGACCTTTGTTCCCCTACCTTACCAAAAACTGTTAGCTTAGAATAGGGATTGCACACCCCTACACTTTGCCCGTGATAGTGCGGAACCAGCGGGTGTGGGGGTTAGACTTAGGGATAACTAGGTAGACATAGGCCCTGTCGTATCCAATAGTTCCGGCGCGCATAGGAAGGATACGATTAGGTTTGGTAGGACAAAGACTCGCGAGTAGTGTAGGGCGCGCGTGTTAGGTATCGGCAACGGTACCTAAAGTAGAGTACAGACTTGATAGGTAGGATGTAAATAAATAAATGTGTTCCTATACAAACTCATCCCTCACCCAAAAAAATGGAAGTATATATGTGAAAAAAAAACAGTACAAATACTTCATCAAAAATTCATTACGCTGCTCGTGCAAAATGGGGTGACAACTAACCGGGCCGCCGGGGGAACCGCCCACTCACCAAGATGTCACGATTCGGAAAAATCTACTTACGCCTCATTGGCAACCGACAGCCACCCGATAGATCCAAGATTTTTCAAACGGTCCAGCAGCCACTGAAACTTCCACTCACAGGTCTGAGGCCGGTGAAGAAGGGATTCAATGCATTTACCGAGAGAGAGGAGGACGTAGAGAAACTGCTCTCCGTCGATGCTAAGAAGAAGCTTAACGCCCTCGGATTGGAGGTAAAACTCCCTCCAAAGATAAAAGCAGCACGCTCGATAATATGCAGACAGGTAGATGCATTTGTGGGAGAGCATTCAAATGAAGAGATTCATACTGAAATAGAGCGATGTAATGAAAACCTCAGGGCGTCGGAGGTGGTGAAATTTGGAGTCCATTCCCACGTATTTAAAATAGAACTCGAAACAATAGACATGGCAAACAGAGTAATAGAAAATGGCTACCTACTTTTTCACTGCAAAATTACAC
>SDVV010044478.1:0-10151 GCA_016164225.1 Gammarus roeselii
TAAACATGATGGCATTGACGCAACCCTCTAAACATGAGGGCATTGAGGCAACCCACAAACATGATGGCATTGAGGCAACCCTCTAAACATGATGGCTTTGAGGCAACCCTTTAACATGATAGCATTAAGGCAAAACTCTGAACATGAGGGCACTGAGGCAACCCTGTAAACATGATGGCATTGACGCAACCCTCTAAACATGAGGGCATTGAGGCAACCCACAAACATGATGGCATTGAGGCAACCCTCTAAACATGATGGCTTTGAGGCAACCCTTTAACATGATAGCATTAAGGCAAAACTCTGAACATGAGGGCACTGAGGCAACCCTGTAAACATGATGGCATTGACGCAACCCTCTAAACATGAGGGCATTGAGGCAACCCACAAACATGATGGCATTGAGGCAACCCTCTAAACATGATGGCTTTGAGGCAACCCTTTAACATGATAGCATTAAGGCAAAACTCTGAACATGAGGGCACTGAGGCAACCCTGTAAACATGATGGCATTGACGCAACCCTCTAAACATGAGGGCATTGAGGCAACCCACAAACATGATGGCATTGAGGCAACCCTCTAAACATGATGGCTTTGAGGCAACCCTTTAAACATGATGGCATTGAAGCAACACTCTAAACATGATGGAATTGAGGCAACCCTCTAAACATGATGGCTTTGAGGCAACCCTCTAAACATGATGGCATTGAGGCAACCCTCTAAGCATGATGGCTTTGAGGCAACCCTCTAAACATGAAGGCATTGAGGCAACCCTCTAAACATGAGGGCATCGAGGCAACCCTCTAAACATGATGGCACTGAGGCAACCCTCTAAACATGATGGCTTTGAGGCAACCCTCTAAACATGATGACATTGAGGTAACCCTCTAAACATGATGGCATTGAGGCAACCCTCTAAGCGTGATGGCTTTGAGGCAACCCTCTAAACATTTAGGCATTGAGGCAACCCTCTAAACATGAGGGCATTAAGGCAACCCTCTAAACATGATGGCACTGAGACAACCCTCTAAACATGATGTCTTTGAGGCAACCCTCTATACATGATGACATCGAGGTAACCCTCTTAACATGATGGCATTGAGGCAACCCTCAAAACATTATGACTTTGAGGCAACCCTCTATATATGATGGTAACGAGGCAACCCTCTATGTATGATGTCTTTGAGGCAACCCTCTAAACATGATGGCTCTGAGGCAACCCTCTAAACATGATGATATTGAGGTAACCCTCTAAACATGATGGCATTGAGGCAACCCTCTAAACATGATGACATTGAGGCAACCCTCTAAACATGATGGCATTGATGCAACCCTCTAAACATGATGACATTGAGGTAACCCTCTAAACAGGATGGCATTGAGACAACCCTTTAAACATGAGGGCTTTGAGGCAGCCCTCTAAGCATGACGGAATTGAGGCAAGCCTTTAAACATGATGGCATTGAGGCAACCCTCTAAGCACGATGACTTTGAGGCAACCCTCTTAACATGATGGCATTGAGGCAACCCTCTAAACCTGATGGCATCGAGGCAACCCTCTAAACATGTTGGCAATGAGACAACCCTCTAAACATGATGGCATTGATGCAACCCTCTAAACATGATGGCGTTGAGGTAACCCTCTAAACAGGATGGCATTGAGGCAACCCTCTAAACATGATGGCTTTGAGGCAACCCTCTAAGCATGATGGCTTTGAGGCAACCCTCTAAACATGATAGTATTCAGACAACACTCTAAACATTATGACATTGAGGCAACCCATTAAACATGATGGCATTGAGGCAACCCTCTAAACATGATAGCATTGAAACAACCTTCTAAACATGATGGCAATGAGACAACCCTCTAAACATGATGGCATTGAGGCAATTCTCTAAACATGATGGCTTTGAAGTAACCCTCTAAACAGGATGGCATTGAGGCAACCCTCTTAACATTATGGCATTGAGGCAACCCTCTAAACGTGATGACATTGAGGCCTTCCTCTAAACATGATGGCTTTGAGGCAACCCTCTAAACATGATGGCATTGAGGCAACCCTCTAAGCATGATGGCTTTGAGGTAATCCTCTAAACACGATGGCATTGACGCAACCCTCTAAACATGATGGCTTTGAGGCAACCCTCTAAGCATGATGGCTTTGAGGCAACCCTCCTAACATGATAGCATTCAGACAACCCTTTGAACATGATGACATTGAGGCAACCCTCTAAACAAGATGGCATTGAGGCAACCCTCTAAACATAATGGCATTGAGGCAACCCTCTAAACATGATGGCATTGAGAAAATCTTCTAAACATGATGGCATTGAGACACCCCTCTAAACATGATGGCATCGAGGCATTCCTCTAAACATGATGGCTTTGAGGTAACCCTCTAAACATGATGGCATTGAGGCAACCCTCTAAACATGATGGCATTGAGGCAACCCCCTAAACATGATGGCATTGAGGCAACCCTCTAACCATGATGGCATTGAGGCCACCCTCTAAACATGATGGCATTCAGGCAACCCTCTAAGCATGATGGCTTTGAGGCAATTCTCTAAACATGATGGCTTTGACGCAACCCTCTAAACATGATGGCATTGAAGCAACCCTCCAATCATGATGGCATTGAGGCAACCCTCTAAACATGATGGCTTTGAGGCAACCCTCTAAACATGATGGCATTGAGGCAACCCTCTAAGCATGATGGCTTTGCGGCAACCCTCTAAACATGAAGGCATTGAGGCAACCCTCTAAACATGAGGGCATTGAGGCAACCCTCTAAACATGATGGCACTGAGGCAACCCTCTAAACATGATGGCTTTGAGGCAACCCTCTAAACATGATGGCATTGAGGCAACCCTCTAAACATGATGGCATTGAGGCAACCCTCTAAACATGGTGACTTTGAGGCAACTCTCTAAATATGATGGTAAGGAGGCAACCCTCTGAGTATGATGGCTTTGAGGCAACCCTCTAAACATGATGGCACTGAGACAACCCTCTAAACATGATGGCATTGAGACAACCCTCTAAACATGATGGCATTGAGGCAACCCTCTAAACATGATGGCATTGAGGCCACCCTCTAAACATGAGGGCATTAAGGTAACCCTTCAAACATGATGGCATTGAGGCAACCCTCTAAACATGATGGCATTGAGGCAACCCTCTAAACATGATGGCTTTGAGGTAACCCTCTGTACATGATGGCATTGAGACGACCCTCTAAACATTATGGCATTAAGACAATCCTTTAAACATGATGGCAATGAGGCAACCCTCTAACATGATGGCTTTGAGGCAATCTTCTAAACATGATGGTATTGAGGCAACCCTCCGAACATGATGACTTAGAGGCAACCCTCTAAACATGATGGCATTGAGGCAACCCTCTAAACATGATGGCTTTGAGGCAACCCTTTAAACATGATGGCATTGAATCAACCCTCTAAACATAGTGGCATTGAGGCAACCCTCTAAACATGATGGCTTTGAGGCAACCCTCTAAACATGATGGCATTGAGGCAACCCTCTAAGCATGATGGCTTTGCGGCAACCCTCTAAACATGAAGGCATTGAGGCAACCCTCTAAACATGAGGGCATTGAGGCAACCTTCTAAACATGATGGTACTGAGGCAACCCTCTAAACATGATGGCTTTGAGGCAACCCTCCAAAGATGATGGCATTGAGGCAACCCTCTAAACATGATGGCATTGGGGCAACCCTCTAAACATGATGGTATTGAGGCAACCCTCTAAACATGAGGGCATTGAGGCAACCTTTAGACATGATGGCATTGAGGCAACCCTCTAAACATGACGGAATTGAGGCAAACTTTTGAACATGATGGCAATGAGGCAACCCTCTAAGCAAGATGGCTTTGAGGCAACCTTCTTAACATGATGGCATTGAGGCAACCCTCTAAACATGATGGCATTGGGGCAACCCTCTAAACATGATGGCTTTGAAGTAACCCTCTGTACATGAGGGCATTGAGACGACCCTCTAAACATTATGGCACTAAGACAATCCTTTAAACATGATGGCAATGAGGCCACCCTCTAAACATGATGGCTTTGAGGCAATCTTCCAAACATGATGGTATTGAGGCAACCCTCTGAACATGATGACTTTGAGGCAACCCTCTAAACATGATGACATTGAGACAAACCTTTAAACATGATGGCTTTGAGGGAACCCTCTATACATGATGGCATTGAGGCAACCCTCTAAACATGATGGCATTGAGGCAACCCTCTAAACATGAGGGCATTGAGGCAATTCTCTAAACATGATGGCATTGAGGCAACCCTCTAAACATGACGGAATTGAGGCAAACCTTTAAACATGATGGCATTGAGGCAACCTTCTAAGCAAGATGTGTAGCCGGACCCGGCGTGCTGGATGAAGTTTTTCACTACTATTATGTTATCGTATTTGTCTACTACTATATTATGATATATTATGATGTGTCTACTACTATGTTATCCTATTTATGAACTACTATATTATGATATATTATGATGTGTATACTGTTATTCCAACATTATAATCTACTACCTACTATCTGCTATCTTCTACTATAGTCAGCCTGCACTCAGTACAGTGATCGGTTGAGGCGCAGGTGCGACGAGCGACACTGGCCAGGATGTCGCATCAGCTGCACACGAGCTTCAAGACAACTTGTTGTTGTTAAAGAGAGTTAAGGAAAGCCCGATATGACGTCACGGACGTGCAGACAGCGTAGGAGCGGGGAGGTGCTTGCTGAGTGCCCTCGGCCACCGATGCTTTAGGCGTTCAACCATATGGTATTTAGTATGAATGGTTGAGTTGAGTTTCATTACTCCGTAGATTGTACATAGTCGTGAAGATGTTGGGCCTACGCCGTTATGTTACGTATATCCTTGTGTCTCTATATGACCATTTGACTGCGACGTTGTTTAGAAGATTGAATAGGATTTCCCGAATGTAGTGGGCGCCTACGTCACGCTGAACTAACTATATAAGACGAGGAGGCGAAGGAGAGGGAGGAAAAGCAGACTCTCGTACCACGTGAGCCACACCGTCGAATAACACGTCGTCGCCCGCACTGCCGCCTTAAGCCTTTAAACAACCACCTCTCCAAATCGTTCCAAGCCGAACCTGAAAACTACTTCGTCGAAGATAGTTGAGACGACTACTTCGTCAAAGATAGTTGGGAAAACTTCGTCATCGAGATAGAAATCTTCAAACGAATCATCGAGATAATAATAATCTTCAGAGCTTGACATCGAGATAGTAATCTTCAAACGAGTCGTCGTCTTCAAGATCGAAGTGACCAGGACCTTAGGGAAGACTCCGGTATTTACCGACTCCAGAGCTAATTAAAGATTGAAAGCCAACCCAGAAGAAGATCACCAGGCTCGTTCAAAATAAGGAGCGAGGATTGAGAAGGAGGTCCTAAAGTCGCATCGCACTGCGAAATATTCCCGGTGAGCTTTGCGCGGGACCCACTGCAACCTGAAGCGGTTAGGATAGTATCTCTAATCCTGAATAGATATCGTACTTTATGTCATATTTTATGAAAGTCAAGAATGTTTGAGTTGATATACTCTTGAGTGATAGGTTCTATAGTATGTAACAGTATGTAACGATAAGCGGGTGAGTTGAAGTCGATAAAGCCATGTTGAAAGGCTTCGCGTGCGTACATATTTAAAATAAAGTGTAAAAACGACAAGTGCCTTTGTCAATACCTTCAACACACATGGGGACTGAGCGTTGGATAATACGGAAATGCGAGCAGTAAACCACAGACTTTGTTACTTTGTTAAAGACGGCTCACTTAACTAAGTAGTCGGAAGGTGTCATTGCGGGTAAGCTCCCCAGACCCTTCTTGAGCTGTCGAACTCACAAGCCACCCGTCGGTCACTGATAGCATCTATGAGAAGAGATTCTTGAATCGATCGAGAGGGCAGCTACAGATAGCTTTGAGGCAACATTCTTAACATTATGGCATTGAGACAACTCTCTAAACATGATGGCATTGAGGCAACCCTCTAAACATGGTGGCAATGAGGCAACCCTCTAAACATGATGGAATTGATGCAACCCTCTAAACATGATGGCGTTGAGGTAACCCTCTAAACAGGATGGCATTGAGGCAACCCTCTTAACATGATGGCATTGAGGCAACCCTCTAAACATGATGACTTTGAGGCAACCTTCTAAACATGATGGCATTGAGGCAACCCTCTAAACATGATTTCATTGAGGCAACCCTCTAAACATGACGGAATTGAGGCAAACCTTTTAACATGATGGCATAGAGGCAACCCTCTAAGCAAGATGGCTTTGAGGTAACCCTCTATACGTGATGGCATTGAGATGACCCTCTAAACATTATGGCATTGAGACAATTCTTTAAACATGATGGCAATGAGGCAACCCTCTAAACCTTATGGCATTGAGGCAACCCTCTAAACTGAATGACTTAGAGGCAACCCTCTAAACATGATGGTATTGAGGCAACCCTCTAAACCTGATGACTTTGTGACAACCCTCTATACATGATGGCATTGAGGCAACCCTCTAAAAATGATGGCTTTGAGCCAACCCTCTAAACATGATGGCATTGAGGCAACCCTCTAAACATGATGGCATTAAGGCAACCCTCTAAAAATGATGACTTTGAGGCAACCCTTCTAATATGATGGTAATGAGGCAACCCTCTATGTATGATGGCTTTGAGGCAACCCTCTAAACATGATGGCATTGAGGCAACCCTCTAAACCTTATGGCATTGAGGCAACCCTCTAAAGATGATGACTTTGAGGCAACCCTCTAAACATGATGGCTTTGAGGCAACCCTCTAAACATGATGACTTTGAGACATCCCTCAAAACATGATGGCATTGAGACAACCCTTTAAACATGATGGCTTTGAGAGAACCCTCTATACATGATGGCATTGAGGCAACCCTCTAAACATGATGTCATAGAGGCAACCTTCTAAACATGATGATATTAAGGCAACCCTCTGAACATGATGACTTTGAGACAACCCACTAAACATGATGGCATTGAGATAACCCTCTAAACATGATGGCTTTGCGACAGCCCTCTAAACATGATGGCATTGAGGCAACCTTCTAAACATGGTGGCAATGAGGAAACCCTCTGAACATGATGGCATGTATGCAACAATCTAAACATGATAGCGTTGAGGTAACCCTCTTTACAGGATGGCATTGAGGCAACAATATAAACATGATGGCTTTGAGACAACCCTCTAAGCATGATGGCTTTGAGGCAACCCTCTAAACATGATGGCATTGAGGCAACCCTCTAAACATGATAGCATTGAGGCAACCCTTTAAACATGATGGCATTGAGACAACCTTCTAAACATGATGGCATTGAGACAACTCTCTAAACATGATGGCATTGAGGCAACCCTCAACCCTCTAAACATGATGGCATTGAGGCAACCCTCTAAACATGAGAGCATTGAGGCAACCCTCTAAACTTGATGGCATTGATGCAACCGTCTAAACATGATAACTTTGAGGCAAAAATCTAAACATGATGGCATTGAGGCAACAATATAAACATGATGGCATTGAGGCAACCCTCTAAACATTATGGCATTGAGACAACCTTCTAAACATGATGGCATTGAGACAACCCACCAAACATGATGGCATTGAGGCCACCCTCAACCCTCCAAACATGATTGCATTGAGGCAACCCTCTAAACATGATGGCATTGAGGCAACCCTATAAACATGATGGCATTGAGACAACCCTCTGAACATGATGGCATAAAGACAACCCTCTGAACATGATGGCATTGAGGCAACCCTCTAAGCAAGATGGCTTTGAGGCAACCCTCTTAACATAATGGCATTGAGGCAACCCTCTAAACATGATGACATTGAGGCAACCCTCTAAACATGATGACTTTGAAGCAACCCTCTAAACATGATAGCTTTGAGGTAATCCTCTATACACGATGGCATTGAGACGACCATCTAAACATTATGGCATTGAGATAATCCTTTTAACATGATGGCAATGAGGCAACCCTCTAAACCTAATGGCATTGAGGCAACCCTGTAAACATGATGACTTTGAGGCAACCCACTAAACATGATGGTATTGAGGCAACCCTCTAAACATGATGACTTTGAGACAACCCTCTAAACATGATGGCATTGAGACAACCCTTTAAACATGATGGTATTGAGGCAACCCTCTAAGCAAGATAGCTTTGAGGCAAGCCTCTTAACATGATGGCATTGAGGCAACCTTCTAAGCAAAATGGCATTGAGGCAACCCTCTAAACATGATGGCATTGAGGCAACCCTCTAAACATGATGGCTTTACACTAACCCTTTGAACATCATGGCATTAAGACGACCCTCTAAACATGATGGCATTGAGACAATCCTTTAAACATGATGGCAATGAGGCAACCCTCTGAACATGATGGTATTGAGGCAACCCTCTGAACATGATGACTTTGAGAAAACCCACTAAACATGATGGCATTGAGACAACCCTCTAAACTGATAGCTTTGAGACAACCCTCTAAACATGATGGCATTGAGGCAACCCTCTAAACACGGTGGCAATGAGGCAACCCTCTAAACATGATGGCATTGATGCAACCCTCTAAACATGATGGCTTTGAGGTAAACCTCTAAATAGGATGGCATTGAGGCAACAATATAAACATGATGGCTTTGAGGCAACCCTCTAAGCATGATGGCTTTGAGGCAACCCTCTTAACATGATTGCATTCAAACAACCCTCTAAACATGATGGCATTGAGGCAACCCTCTGAGCATGATGACTTTTAGGCAACCCTCTAAACATGATGGCATTGAGGCAACCCTCTAAACATGGTGGCAATGAGGCAACCCTCTAAACATGATGGCATTGATGCAACCCTCTAAACATGATGGCACTGAGGCAACCCTCTAAACATGATGGCTTTGAGTCAACCCTCTAAACATGATGACATTGAGGCAACCCTCTAAACATGATAGCTTTGAGGCAACCCTCTAAACATGATGGCATTGAGGCAACCCTCTAAGCATGATGGCTGTCAGGCAATCCTCTAAACATGATGGCATTGACGCAACCCTCTAAACATGAGGGCATTGAGGCAACCCTCTAAACATGATGGCATTGAGGCAACCCTCTAAACATGATGGCTTCGAGGCAACACTTTAAACATGATGGCATTGAAGCAACCCTCTATACATGATGGCATTGAGGCAGCCTTCTAAACATGATTGGTTTGAGGCAACCCTGTAAACATGATGGCATTAATTCAACCCTCCAAGCATGATGGCTTCGAGGCAACCATCTAAACATGAAGGCGTTGAGGGCAACCCTCTATACATGAGGGCATAGAGGCAACCCTTTAACATGATGGCACTGAGGAAACCCTCTAAACATGATGGCTTTGAGGCAACCCTCTAAACATGATGGCATTGAGACAACCCTCTAAATATGATGGTAATGAGGCAACCCTTTAAGTATGATGGCTTTGAGGCAACCCTCTAAACATAATGGTATTGAGACAACCCTCTAATCATGATGGCAATGAGGCAACCCTCTAAACATGATTACTTTGAGGCAACCCTCTAAAAATGATGGAAATGAGGCAACCCTCTAAGTATGATGGCTTTGAGGCAACCCTCTATGTATGATGGCTTTAAGGCAACCCTCTAAACATGGTGACTTTGAGGCAACATTCTAAATATGATGGTAATGGGCAACCCTCTAGGTATGATGGTTTTGAGGCAACCCTCTATGTATGATGGCTTTGAAGCAACCCTCTAAACAAGATGGCATTGAGGCAACCCTCTAAACATGATGACTTTAATTCAACCCTCTAAATATGATGGTAATGAGGCAACCCTCTAAGTATGATGGCTTAGAGGCAACCCTCTAGGTATGATGGCTTTGAGGCAACCCTCTAAGCATGATGACTTTAAGGCAACTCTCTAAATATGATGGTAATGAGGCAACCCTCTAGGTATGATGGCTTTGAGGCAACCCTCTAAACAAGATGACATTGAGGCAACCCTCTAAACATGACGGAATTGAAGCAAACCTTTAAACATGATGGCATTGAGGCAAACC
>SDVV010044479.1:0-10151 GCA_016164225.1 Gammarus roeselii
GATTCACCTTTTTGGGTCATCTAAGAGGCGGGGCGTCCTACTGCCCCCACCTTATTGGTAAATATCCAACAAAATCCGTTAACGGATTTTGTGGGCTCTTCCCATCTTTAAACAATAAAAATAACCCTGCGCTAAACAGTGTTATGGGATCTAGTCTCCCCTTCCCCTATCGCTGACACGCAAACGGCCCTCACTCATCAATGTCTCCTACGTTACCCGATCTGCCAAGGAGCCACCTGCCTTTTTAAAACAAACATCGGAGGGGAATTAAATATATGCTAGGCAAGGGACCTCCATGAAATTTGAGCTAAGAGTTAACAGGTCTAAGCCCTACACTGTTTCTAGGGACACTCTTTACGCACCTCCCGAATGTTCGGTAAGCCAAGTTTATAAATCTGTGTCAGAGGAGGCCGATCATAACACTGCAGAGCTGTTGATAATCCGTGCTGACACTTCCGAGTTGCTGTCACCTCTGCACTGTGGCAGAGCTGTTGATAATCCGTGCTGAAAACTTCCGAGTTGCTGTCAACTCTGCACTGCTGCAGAGCTGTTGATAATCCGTGCTGACACTTCCGAGTTGCTGTCACCTCTGCACTGCTGCAGAGCTGTTGATAATCCGTGCAGACACTTCCGAGTTCCTGTCACCTCTGCACTGCTGCATAGCTGTTGATAATCCGTGCTGACACTTCAGAGATGCTGTCACCTCTGCACTGCGGCAGAGCTGTTGATAATCCGTGCTGACACTTCCGAGTTGCTGTCACCTCTGCACTGCTGCTCCATCAAACACACTTGATAGTTAGGCTGTTTAAAGGAGCACATAATTCATAACTTTCACAAAGCTTGTTCTGTTCAGTTATTGTTGGTGTAAATAAACTTGTTATATTCATTTACACTCGTTGAATTAATGTAAAATTCATATTTATTGTGTTTGTCTGATTGAGCAAGAATGAAATCGACTGGAAAAATTCCTTCGTATTTCAATCAAACAGAGCAAACGTGTTTAGTTTTTTCTTCCAATAAAATGTGTCATTTTGCTGCCCACATCTCAATAGATGACTTACGACGCATTATTTGATGTCACGTTATTCTCAAGATATAAAACGTTAAATTCATTTAAAATACGAAAAATCTATCGAAATGTTAAGTTTGAACGAAACCACTTCAACTACCGCACTCCAAATGACGCCTAACATGATTGCCAGAAACAGTTCGTTTGGCCATCAAGCTGTCAGTAATGAGATAGCGAAAACGAAAAGGGCAGAATCTGAATAGAGACTGCGTGCGCCACATTACTTGTTGCAAATGTGAAGAAAGACTGACAGCAGATCACTAACTATGATATCTGGCTTCGACTTTCACTGTCACTGGGATTTGAACCCGGGCCATTGTCAAATATAGAGGCGAACACTCAGTCACGGAGCCATCAATGATGGCTAAAAAAAATATTGATCACGAATCAGTGACAGTGGAAACCACATGCAAAAAGTCCTTTTTGACATCATTTGCTGCAACACAAACGCGGATAGTAAGGCTTTGCGACCCTCCGAGACCTATTCCGATGAAATAATAGACGTTCACGGTCACATAAGAAGGCCGGTGAAGAGCTGCTTCTCGACAACCTATTTCGGTACACAGCAGCTTTTAACCACGATGTATGGTCCACAGTGATTAGACTATCAAAGAGTGTGCAGTGTGCTGCACACCTTCGATCTCTCAGAGCCCTGACATCATAACGCCAGGTGGGTGTTACGTCGGAGAGCAGTTGTTCACAATATTATGTAAGCGAAATAACGTTTGTACCTGGTATACGGCCTTTTTTTGAGATCAATAAGTGTGGAGGTCAATGAATTTTAATGCCTAACCAACATCTGTTCCTCTAAAACGCAACGCTCCTAAAAAACTGCGCATGTCGAGTCTACATCTTGGTATAGACCGTGAACAGGTGTGCTGTGCACTTGAAAACTAAGAGAAACCTGTCATCCCAATAGATGCGTAGATGGAACAGTTTCATGTAACACGCTCACTGGTGTGGCCTGCGAGCATCAACGTCATTGGGGGACTCTAAATGTAGGAAACAAATATGCAGACCTGTTTGCGAGATCACTCACGCGAGGTTGATATAATAGGCTGGAACGTTGAGAACAGGGTGGCTATGGAGAGATTCTACATAGAATTTAAAACCCTTCCACCAAACATTCCTGATAAGCTTCTCAGAATGAATGAGGGGTTGATAACGGTAAACTGGAGGACCTGTGTGGGCGCATAAGACGGTGTACGTTGATTCGTCGGAGTTAACCCGAGTAACTGCAATGCCTGCGGGTGGAATGAACGGGCATGGGAATTGAAATAGGATGTAAGGGACGCAACGTTTTAGTGGAATGTTGCTGGTAAGCTGCGAGCGTGTCGACGTACAGTGGTAATGAAAATACAAAATCACGTTTTCATAGGGAACTCGCCTTTGTAGGAGAAAATGAGCAGCATTTACAAGCGCAGGCACTTCTCACAAGGTTACGTGACAGAAATACAGGGAGTTTTGTCAAGAAGTTCTTGCACAAAAGCCTAAGAAGGAAACCCTTTCACTCACCGTCGCAGGTGTTACACGCGAGGTTACCGTTGTCAGTCCGGAGAGGGGCAAGATATTCCAAACCCTGTTGTTACGGATGAAAATAAAGAATGGGGTCAACCCATCATTTTTTATCAATGTGGTCAAGGGTTGGCCCATTGTAGGAGGCTCTAAAACCACAAGGCAGTTGGAAATTAGGACATTCTTCGAAAAGTGTATAGGTATGCCTCTCACAGATTGATTACTGTGTTAGCTCCCTACCTCTCTCGCTGCGTCCGTACAAACCACACAGTTGCCTTGAGATGCAATGTATGTAATGGTGACACAGCTTCTAAAATGGAAAATGAAGGACCCATCTGACATAAATAATTATCGTCGTGGTGCTCTTGCTACCTCAATTGTTGCACGCTTCTTTAAGTTCGACTAATCATTTCCAGTGTAACGTAGAAACGAGTAAATGATACACTTAGTTGTAACAAGATTCACAACATGTGGTCTAGAGTTCAGTGATAATCAAAAGATGGAAACGCCTAAAATGAACATTGTTATTGAAATCCTAAGTTAATTTTCTATTGCAATGTATTGAATTGTATTATAAATTTGTCGTTAATAAATTGCCAAAATATCGGCCGAACTGTGAAAAAAAGGAACAATGCGAATTGTCGACGCATGCATGATCACGAACGTCAATCTATATCATCATAGGCTCTTTTACACGAACATCAATGCATATCACCAAGGAACTATTACATCAACATCAATGCATATAATCACAGGCACGATTATACCAACATCAATGCATATAATCACAAGCCCTACTACATCAACATCAATGCATATAATCACAAGCCCTTTTGATTTGATTCAAGTCCCACTTCTACCGGAGCCTCAACGTGAGTTCTAACAGGCTCCCCGTTAGGGCTCGACGATCATGGATTCCAGTAGGCTCGCACGCCTCGGTGTGCGAGAAAAACAACATTGTCGAAGTTAGAACATTTTGAAAATGTCAGTCTTCTCAGACGCAAGCTGGTGCGCACAAGGAAAACGTTTAGACTAAACTGATCTCCACGTTTAATCACTTAGAACTTCAAGAATAATATGTATGCAAGCTAGTGCGTACAGGTAGCATAGTCGAGATTAGTACAAGGTTCACGGCTACACGGGCAAAGCCAGCTCCGACAGCAACGCAACACAATGTTTACAGCTACGCGGTCTAGTTAAGTTACAGTAAAACTCCTCTATTCAGGTAAGATGAAGACTCCGACGAAACGAATCCCCGCCTCCAGCCCCTCAGAACCTCCTCAAGAGTAATATGTACGGCCGCCAGTGAGCACAGATAGTATCGCCAAAATTGGTACAAGGACTACGGTTTCACGGATCA
The DNA here is from genome assembly GCA_016164225.1 of Gammarus roeselii. Classification (NCBI taxonomy): domain Eukaryota; kingdom Metazoa; phylum Arthropoda; class Malacostraca; order Amphipoda; family Gammaridae; genus Gammarus; species Gammarus roeselii. Next base: position 3,945 of record SDVV010044479.1, read on the forward strand.
GATCACCTCTAACGGCAACGCATCGCAAGGCTTGCAGCTACGCGGTGAAGGTCAACCACAGAAATTACATATGGTCCGTGCACACGCGAACGAGCACAAACTGAAAAAAAAGCTTTTTCACAAAATCACAAACAGGAACTCTCGCACAAATACACTAGCATTTTTTTATATGACCTAATTGAGGAGCGTGAAGAGGAAAGAAATGGCAGGTTCATCATGGGCTAAAAACTGCTCAGATTATTGACATCACACTTATGGTTTAAGGGGATAGGGTGGGGGCAAAGGTTCCTCGGGTCCCACTAGAGCCCGATGGGTCCTGGAGGGTAACCCAAGTCCCCCGGGTCCCCCGAACTCCCTGGGTGCCTCGAGTCCCTCGTCTCAGCTTATCTCGGCTCGTCTCGACTCATTTCGGCCAGTATCGACTAGACGCGCCCAACTTGACTTGTTTCGACATGTTTCGACTGATCTCGACGTATCTCAACCAGCCTTGACGCGGCTCTCCCCCTATGCGTCAGCAATCCTGTGGACTGTAATAACTGTTGTTTCTACTCAAGCACTCCGCATGTATACATTCCTCTGTGTATGTGTTTTAAAGCGTAAGGAAGAGGGAGCAGAGGTTCCAGGATTTAGAGGGGCCTCAAGAGGGTCCCAAAGTTTCTTAAGAGGGTCCCAGAGGGTCTCAAAGGTGTGCTGAAGGGCCGCACAATGGTCCAAGTGGGTCTTCCAAGTCCCCCGGGTTCCCGAAACCCCGCAGAGTCCCGCGGGTCCCACGAGTACCCCCATTCCCTGGGTCACCTAGTCTCAACCAACCTCGTTATATAATAACCAATGCAAAATTTATCACCATGAACAAATGGGAGAAATAAATAATTGAGCCCATGAAAGAAGAAATAATAAAATGATGAAATAAAGTGTTAACGACCTTTGAAATGATTAATCATCCATCCACCCCAAACACAGGCACTATTACACCAACATGAATGTATATCATCACATGCACTATTACACATATATCAATGTATATCATTATTTAACAGGAATATGAAATTCGTACAAGTAAATTTTTAGTGCAGCATATTAATGCTTTATTATTTATTATTTGCTTCCATGTTCCACCGGAGTCCCAACGCGAAGTTAATGCAGACTAGACTCCCCCGTAGGGCGGTATTAAGGCTTTAATTTAACATGGTAACGAAAACTCTCTTGATGAGTATCTTCGCCCGTTGTTGTGTTTAGCTAACGGCTTCGGAACAACAGACAGAATGGGTTGTTTTAGATCGTAGCAAATCGAATAATAACTCCTTTTACTCGATTGTCCAATGAGGAGTCAACTCAACTGTTGGAGACCATCGTAAGGACGTGTCCCCCATCGGTCCTACCTTTCGTTGGCTACACGATAACTCCTATTACTCGATTGTTCAATGAGGAGTCAACTCAACTGTTGGAGACCATTGTAAGGACGTGTCCCCCATCGGTCCTACCTTTCGTTGGCTATACGATAACTCCTATTACTCGATTGTTCAATGAGGAGTCAACTCAACTGTTGGAGACCATCGTAAGGTCGTGTCCCCCATCGGTCCTACCTTTCGTTGGCTATACGATAACTCTTATTACTCGATTGTTCAATGAGAAGTCAACTCAACTGTTGGAGACCATCGTAAGGTCGTGTCCCCCATCGGTCCTACCTTTCGTTGGCTATACGAATCATTCCTCTGATTCAGAGACCGCACTAAGGTCGTCACAAATGTACAGGCTAAAATGAACCATTTAGACGGTTAGTTGGATTTCCGAAAGATTTAGGTGAATAAACACATGACCTGATAAGAGATCCAGACAAGCAGATGCGTTGCAAAGACCTACACGCTCCAGGTCTCCTTCTTAATGAGTAACCCTTTACCAAGATTCGTGGAAGAAAGAAATTCAAAGTCAACATAATCGGAGGACAACATGTTGACTCGCTAATAGAAAACATACGCCAAAAAGATTCCTAACAAAGCGACTTATGCTAGGATTTGAAGACAGGCAATTAACCTGTGAGAGATGAAAAGATCAAGATCTATATTTTACATAACACGGGTTACCAAAAACGAACACAATAGTGACGAAATTAAGTGTAAAAACGGAGAGTTATGACCCAATATACAAAGTTATAGAGCATATCATTCTGGCAAGATTGGAAACGTATTGGTTCACGGCGTGAACATTATATTTGGCAATATAAGGAGACCAAAATAATGTTTGTACCTGGTATAGGGTGTTTTTGTAAGCAAATATAATTGATGTCAGTGAATTGCAATGACTAATCGGCTTCGGTACTTGGCTGAAATATGCAATGCAGCGATGGTATACGCCCTTTTGCGGAAAAAATGTAACTGTGCAGAACAACCGTTAAATAAGTAGGCGTATTTATGATGACGTCAGAGACTGGACGAACTGTTGCTTGGAGTATAAATGTGCTTCTTAATCAAGATACAACTAAAATTAACACAGAATAGAGCATGTGCCCACTCCCCGCGGGAGCCGAGCTTATTTTGAAAACTTGTTGTACATGAAAGGTAGCAGTACCAAATACCTTCAATACTCGGACAAGGAACTGCAATCGTATATAATTTTGTCTTGTTCGCAGCACTTGACAGCGACTAGATGTGCCAAGGTATTTACACCAATGAAAACAGTATATTGAATTTCATGGCAGGTTACCTTTTCTATGCGAGTCTCATCTTTTTCTAGTGAACTAAAGTTAAGACAAAGAGTCACAAGCCGCTACCAAAGAGTTTTACACAAATTAAGAGACAACCTAGAAAACTTCGAGTCCTAATAACTAGATAGTCTTTGGCTATACAGTTTGCTTCCCACAATGTTTTTTTGGCGGTAGATGGGTGGCATGGTCGAGAGACAAGACGTATTCTTCATGTATTTCTAGATTTGGACTTGTACTTGTACCATCAGCAAAGCGACATGAAACTGCTCTATAGCATTTAAATTCAATTACCCATCCAAGCCATTTAATCAATGACCCTACACAACTAAGACAAAGGTCTCCACCCCTCTCCAATTATTTCACAAGCCATTTAATTAAAGACCCTACATAACTATAACAAGGATTATTATTTCGTCGTGTTTACTACACTGTGCAGCAAGTGAATGCTTTTTTTTGTACCACTCTGAATAGGTCGGATATTTTCCTGAGGAACTCATTCACAAGGAAATAATCAGCAGCCGCCACCAGAGGGCGATACAAGAAAGAAGACACCTTAGGAATATCAGACTCTTAGTAACTGTATGATCTTTGATTTGATACACTGGCGTTTGTACAACTAGTAATAGCCGCCTCTTGTCAATAGCGTTACGACAACCAGTACCCACACTGAAAGAGAGGTACCAGAAGGTGTCCTCTGGAGTGTTCAGCGATGTATCTTTACGTGACAGGCCTGTGCAAAAAAATGGACGGCTGAAGAGCTAATGAAACGCGTGCCTATTGACTTGGTTATTGGCCGCTTCAACCAAAGATGAAGTCATGACTGATAAAGGAAGCAGTCGGCGCAAAGACAATAAACTACACCAAGACGCCAGGCCCTCAGTACAGTCCTGTAGGAGGACTGCCAGTAGCAAGCATTGAGGCACAGGTGTTTTATGAGGCAGACCTTGAACGAGGCCTTCAGTACAGTCCTGTGCATTTATTGCCTGCAGGACACCTTCAGGCTCAAGATTTTATAAGGAAGGCGGTATGCAACGGCTCGGACAGAGTGATTTCTGAAAAAAAACATCAGTTATGTTAGTATTCGTTTTCTTACGGCCTCGTTGTGTCAATGAGTGCAAATTGCTGCATTCGTTTGATCGGAGTCAAACCGCTTCGTCATAGTTCCAGCCGTTTTTTTCTGAAAGAGCAAAGCCTTGGTTAAACAGTTTGGTCCTATGGTCAAGCCGTTTTCTTACCCTTCCTGTAGTCGCTAATGGAGAGCAGTTTGTTGGCCGCTGAACGACCCGAACCCTGGAGCACTAATTGGGACGTTAGTTGACAACTGTTAAACAGCATCATTACCGACTTCATGGGACGGCAATTGGCACAGCTGTTAAACAGCATCATTACCGACTTCACGGGACGGCAATTGGCACAGCTGTTAAACATCATTACAGACTTCATAGGACGGCAATTGGCACAGCTTTAAAGAGCCAAGTTTCAGGCTTCGTGCAACGGCAATTGGCACAGCTGTTAAACAGCATCATTACCGACTTCATGGGACGGCAATTGGCACAGCTTTAAAGAGCCAAATTTCAGGCTTCATGGAACGGCAATTGGCACAGCTGTTAAACAGCATCATTACAGACTTCATGGGACGGCAATTGGCACAACTGTTAAAGAGCCTAATTGCAGGCTTCGTGGAATGGCAATTGGCACAGCTGTTAAACAGCATCATTACAGACTTCATGGGACGGCAATTGGCACAGCTTTAAAGAGCCAAATTTCAGGCTTCGTGGAACGGCAATTGGCACAGCTGTTAAACAGCATCATTACAGACTTTATGGGACGGCAATTGGCACAGCTGTTAAAGAGCCTAATTGAAGGCTTCGTGGATTGGCAATTGAATAACAAGCAGGACGAGAAAAGCCTCGTCTATTGTCACGCAATGGAGGGGCTTCATTGGCTGGCATCGGAACGCGACGGAGCCCAATTAACAAGTTCCTGTAGGACAAGAACAAAGGATTATTCGTGAAACTATTCTGAAGACAAGCCCCGACTCATTTACGAGCTTGTTAGAACGATCTGTTACATTTTAGATCTCATTGGTGATAACGTGGTCTAAGCTCGGACGGCGTGGTCGGAGCAGCGATGTGCAGGCATGAGTTGAGTGGTCAGAGCTCGGGCGGTGTGGTCGGAGCAGCGACGCGCAGGCAAGAGTTGAATGGTCAGAGCTCGGGCGGTGTGGTCAGAGCAGCGACGTGCAGGCAAGAGTTGAGTGGTCAGCTCGGGCGGTGTGGTCAGAGCAGCGATGTGCAGGCATGAGTTGAGTGGTCAGAGCTCGGGCGGTGTGGTCGGAGCAGCGACGTGCAGGCATGAGTTGAGTGGTCAGAGCTCGGGCGGTGTGGTCGGAGCAGCGACGTGCAGGCAAGAGTTGAGTGGTCAGAGGTCGGGCGTGACTATAATAGATTACGCTAAATAAACATGAGGAGTGACTATAATAGATTACGCTAAATAAACATGAGGAGTGACTATAATAGATTACGCTAAATAAACATGAGGAGTGACTATAATAGATTACGCTAAATAAACATGAGGAGTGACTATAATACATTACGCTAAATAAACATGTGGAATGACTATAATACATTACGCTAAATAAACATGTGGAATGACTATAATACATTACGCTAAATAATAATTAAAAATTCAACCAGAGGCACGATCATCCGAGACCAGAGGGCCGCCTCGCGTGAACACTATCTTGGAATGCGTGCGGTTGTGATGAGTGGTCGACTGAAGATCGCCTGCTAAAATTCAATTTTACGTTTTCATTCTTAGATTCGTGACTTCAATAGAACATAAACTTGCGTTCGCGCGTATGAAGAGTCCGTCGAGTGCCGGTCCAACACGCATCGTCAGGGGAGCTTAACATCAAATAAATGCAAACCCAATGCCTGAATGTCTTAGATTGAATGGTTACTATATTTGATCCAGCTTCTTTCGTTTATTCAATAATTCAAGAAACATCCCTTCTGCGTACAGATGTCGTATTCCTGGTTTTCGTGGATCCATTAGTTCTGACCTTTTGATGAACCCATGAAGACTTGAAAGTGGAGCAGAGGAAGGAAGGAAGGAAGGAAGGAAGGAAGGGAAAAATAAAAGGGGGTGAGGGAGTGACTTGCCTGTCGTTAAGAATAAAAAAATTTACAACGGGTTTATTCAAGACTGTTAATTTTAGGCCCTTGTCATGAGCACCGTTGAAGTTGAACCCTCGCAGTCAATGAGTGCTACGACAGTTGAATCCTCGCAGTCAATGAGTGGTACGACAGTTGAATCCTCGCAGTCAATGAGTGCTACGGAAGTTGAATCCTCGCAGTCAATGAGTGCTACGACAGTTGAATCCTCGCAGTCAATGAGTGGTACGACAGTTGAATCCTCGCAGTCAATGAGTGGTACGACAGTTGAATCCTCGCAGTCAATGAGTGCTACGAAAGTTGAATCCTCGCAGTCAATGAGTGGTACGA
>SDVV010044480.1:0-10151 GCA_016164225.1 Gammarus roeselii
AGAAACGAGGTGAAGCGGGTGGTGAGGAGAGCCAAAAGGGACGCTGATGCCCGATGGGGCAGACGGTTGTGCCAGAATTTTGAGGAGAACAAAAAAGATGTTCTGGAAAGAGGTGAAGAGGGTGAGAAAGGGAGAGACCGGAAAGGAGGAAGTGGTGGAAGATGAAAACGGCCAGTTGTTGTTGGAAAGTGGTAACGTACGGAAGAGGTGGGCCGAGTATTTTGATGAGTTGTTGAATGTCGTGGATGACAGAGAGGCTGACATTGTTGCTGTGGGTGGTGGTGCTCGGATACCAGTTTTGGGAGAAAGACTTGTAGCGGACTTTACCAGGGAAGAGGTGCAGGAGGCGGTGGACGTGATGAAAGCAGGGAAAGCCCCTGGTTTGGATGGCGTTGCGACCGAGTGCCTGAAGAAGTGTGGAGTAACGATTGTTGAATGGTTGGTGAGGTTACTGAACTTGTGTTTTGTAGCAGGCGTGGTGCCGAGTGAGTGGCGCAGTACCTGCATTGTTACGCTATATAAGGGCAAAGGAGGTAAAAAATTAATGCTGCAACTCGTGAGGTATCAGTCTTTTATGTGTGGTTGGTGAGCTGTACGGGAGAGTGCTAATCAAAAGGATTAGAGACAGTACGGACTGCGCAATTGGAGAGGAACAGTGTGGCTTTAGGAGTGATAGAGGGTGTACCGATCAGATTTTTTGCAGTGAGACAGGTCTGTGAGAAGCACATTGCCAAAGGAAAGGATGTGTTCTGGGCCTTCATGGATCTGGAGAAGGTATGCGACAGGATCGACAGGAAAGCGCTGTGGACGGTGTTGCGTTTGTATGGAGTGGGCAGACATCTGTTGAAAGCGGTGCTAAGTTTCTATGCTGACAGCCGAGCATGTGCCAGAGTGGGGAGCGAGGTGAATGATTGGTTCACAGTGAAAGTGGGACTGAGACAAGGCTGCGTGATGTCTCCCTGGCTGTTCAACCTCTGTATGGATGCAGTGGTCAGGGAGGTGAACGCGAGTGTGCTGGGTCGTGGCTTGGAACTGTTGGAAGCGAATGGGCAGATTTGGCAGTTGAGCCAGTTTCTTTTTGCTGATGATACGGCCCTGGTTGCGGATTCGGAGGAGAAGCTATGTAGGCTAGTGTCTGAGTTTGGTAGAGTGTGTGAGAGGAGGAAGCTTCAAGCGAATGTCGGTAAGAGTTAAGTAATGAGATGCTCGAGGAATGTCGATGCGAGCGAAATTAGTGTCACCCTAAATGGAGAGCTCATGGAGGGAGTTCAGTGTTTCAAGTATCTGGGTCCCATGTGGAGATAACTGAACTAGTGGAAACTGAAGTGAAGGCGCGAGTGAAGGAGGGATGTTAAGTGTTGGGTGCACTAAAGAGTGTAATGAGCTGTAGGACGTTTTGGATGGAAGCAAAGAGAGGGCTGTTTGAGGGTGTAGTTGTACCAACTGTGCTCTACGGAGCTGAGGCTTGGGGGTTGAGAGCAGATGAGAGAAGAAGGTTGAATGTTTTCGAGATGAAATGTTCGAGGAACATGGCTGGAGTAACGCTGAGAGACCGGGTCACAAACGACGTGGTTCAAAACAGAACAGGGATGGTGAAGAAGTTGGAGGACAGAGTGGATTCGCGTGTTCTGAGATGGTTCGGGCACATGGAAAGGATGGGTGAAGGGAGACTGGTGAAAAGGGTGATGAATGCTGGATGGATGGATGGTGTGAAGCAGGCTTTGGGAAGGAGAGACATGAATGTGGAGGTGGCGAGAGAGCGTGCAATGAACAGGCGTGAGTGGAGAATGGTTATGAATGGTCGATTTTGACGCTGCTCTGATGTGCTTTCTCGCCCTTGACACCCCGCTGTCGGATGGTCGTGGGTGGGGGGGGGCGGCGGTCATTATGACGCGGCGGGGGTAAAATAGTGAAAACTGTAGGGCTCTGCTGCTGACGACGGATCCTCGGACTGCACTCGTGACCCAGAGTGTATGTTGAGGGAGTACCGACCGGACCCTTTAGCACAAAAGGGCTAAGTTGTGTGAGTGTGAGCGTAAGAGGGTGTGAGGTGCGCCTTGCCGTCGGCCACCCCCCTTTCTGGGGGATGCCGCCTAGTGTCTATATCTGTATATATGTCTGGTCAAGAACAATTACCTTTTCCCTGGGTATCTTCTGTGCTGCCACCCACGTGAGGCGTTGTGGCAGTTTTCTGTAGCCCAAGGCAATCACACGGAAGCCCTGAACGGTGTAGTTCTCCAGCATAGCCGGCAGGTTGCTGGGCACTAGAGAGAAAAAGAGTGACAGCAATGTCTAAGTGATCAATCTGGGTCACAAGGGCGGCAAATCCTCCCCTTCCCCTCTGAGCATATTTTAACTTTCCCTAAACATTACAGAAGTGACTCGCTTTGATGCCACGGCATCATAAACTATTAGTGATCATAAGAGAGTCAATGATATCAACAAGTTTCCGTCCAAGTCCTGGCAATGCATGACCTCTAACAGGCGAAGCACTGACCTGTGTCGGCGTTGGACAGGCCAATGAGTACCTCGGGAGCGCCCTTGCTGTACAGCTCCATGTAGGGTTTCGTCAGTTGACGCACCACAACACTCATACGCTGCACGGTGCTGTTGAACTCAAACACTCGCACCACACCCACCTCGTACGGAACCTGGGAGCGGGTTAGAGTTAGAGCACCTCACGTGTGGAGGGATGGCTGACAAATATTGTCGGATCGTCTCTTAGGTCAGGATCATGTATCAATTAGCAACAAAACACAATTTAGATTATTCTCCTCTCAAATAACGATGCTTGTTGTAGATATAACCAACACAGCACTAAATGATATTAGAGTGACGAGGCTTGCTAGCGCACTGAAACCATCGTCCTTCTGGCGCCGGATGTCAAAAAAGCAAACAGTGCAACATCAAGTTAGTCTTTGTTTATATTCTTTTTTAATTGTTTAAGTTAAGTCATACACTGCGCAAAGTCAAAGTCTCTACGCTGCGAACGTCTATGGTATGTGCGGGTGCAACAGGAGGTACAGGAACTCTTAAGATGCTGAGGCCATATGATCCCAGCACTCCGGGTGGCAGTAAGGCGGAGTAACATACTACCCACCCTGCTTCAGAGCCCCAAGGATCCGCAGTAGTCCTTAAGGTGCAGGGCTACGAGCTCCAACACCTGTTTAGGGGGAAAATGAAGAAGCGACAGAAAACCTGGATTCCAAGCATGAGATCAACACTAGGTGTAGGGAATTTCATGCATGAGGACAGGAAGAATGGATATAAGAAAAAGGAACTCGTAGAAAAAGATTGTATTAAAGAAAGAGCGCAACTTGGCTGTTATTTGCTACCCGAAAGGAGAATAGTTAGAACCGGTATGTGTGTTTGAGTGTGCTTGTATGTGGGCGTATCTGTGTGTGCGTGTATGGGCGCAACAACTATTAGGAGAGTTGTTAATAAGGAGTCAGAGATAGGTTGAAGGAAGTTTGAACTAAACATAAGATGTAAATGAGGTAAATAAAGTGTAGGCAAATCAGGATGGGGGAGAAATGGGGAGATAGTGAAGGCTAAAGAAGAGGGAAGTCTGAAGGAAAATGAATGTGTTCACGGTTCAAACGGAGTCACGGCCCCGATTGGGCCGTGACTCCGTGCGGCCCGTGAACCTAACAGATGTCTGGGGGGGGGCAACAGAGCACTACCACTACATACAACTATCTACAGTAACATTGCGTTACCCATGCACACACGAGCAAACAAATAGCAAGTCATTCACAAATGGATAGCTCATCAATGAGAAGTTGAAAGATATTTTGACGACTCATCACTCACTACAAATATTTAGATAATATTTTTTTCTGTTTGCAAGCGAATCTCGCCACTTAGACAAGGCCAAAACATAGTTTCGTATCTAACGTCAAAAGCTGCAGTACAACTTGTATTCAGATCAAAATGTGAGGAAATATATATAGCTGTACAATGAACGTGCACAAGAAGTAACACTTTCAGGTTATCACTCGCTAGCATGGCTCGCTCATTGCAGTGCAATGCTAACAGCTTCCAGTGTTAGAGAAGCAAACGCTAGTCAAGCAGCTGATGGCGCCAAGAGACAGGTACTCACACGACGGCAGGATGAACCCTCCTCCTCCTTCTCAACCACAAGCCCGTCCATTGCACTGGAATATCAATCGCAGACCTAATGGAGCTGGTTGTCATTTGTTAGTGCCATGAGGATGAGCCAGCCTTAGCGCGTCAGCCCGTCATTTTGTGTTAGGTTTTAGCAGATACTCTTTAGCTTGATCTACTTTGAAAGCCGCTTCAAAATTACAGACGCCGTAATCGAAAAGTAATGTCGATTGTAGGGTGTTCGGCATTAATTTTTGGCCTACTGCTCTGCCCCCAAATTATTTGGATAGTACAAAGATATTCAAGAGTCTATGACGAACACACTTAAATAAAATAAGTCAATGTTTTAGCTTAAGATATTTCAATAATGTGCACGTCTATAGTCTTAGCTTGACTTAATTGATATCTAGACGGACATGAATTTTTGGTACCCCCGAATTATATAGACATCACGAAAGTATCTATGGGACAACTTTCGAATCAAAGTCGTGATCGGAGATGTGTCGAATTATCAACCTACCCGACTTGCAATGGCTGTAACATCCAAGAAGTAGAAACGGCAACACATATCCTTTGGAAACCATACATGGTCTAAGGAATATGAACTTAAGTGCACTTGAAACACTTCCTTTTTACATTCAATTTGGTCTGTGATAGGTGTCACTTCATTTGCTCAACTGAAATGGTGATTAGATTAGATTATAGTGACGAGGCTTTCTAGCGCACTGGAGATATCGTCCTTCTGACGCCGAATGTTAAACCAGCAAACAGTGCTGCATCAAGTTAGTCCTTGTTTATTTTCTTTCAATATTTGAGTTAGGTTTACTGCTGCGCACAGTCCTCTACGCGGCGAACGTCGATGGTATGTACGGGTGCCACAGGAGGTACAAGAACTCCTAAGATGCTGAGACCATATGATCCCAGCACTCCCCGGGGGGCAGTAAGGAGGATTAACACATTACCCACCCTGCTTCAGAGCCCCAAGGATTCGCAGTAGTTCTTTAGGTGCCGGGCTACGGGAATATTAAAAAGAGACAGAAAACGCGGATCCCACGCATGAGATCTACACTAGGTGTAGAGAATTTCACGCATGAGAACAGCAAGAATGGAAAGAAGAAAATGGAAGAGACTTTTAGAATGAAAGATAAAAGTCTCTTCCATTTTGCATGAAAGAAAGAGCGCAAATTGGCAGTTATTAGCCACCCAAAAGAAGAATAGTTAGGACCGGTATGTGTGTGTTTAGTGTGCGTGCTGCGTGTGTGTATATGTGTGTGTGTGTGTGCAGCGACTATTAGGAGAGTTGTTAAGAAGGAGTCTGAGATAAATTGCTGGAAATTTGAACTAAACGTGAGATGCAAATGAGGTTAATAAAAGCTACGCAAATCAGGATGGGGGAGAAAGGGAGAGATTGTGAAGGGTGAGGAAAAGGAGAGTCTGAACGCAAATAAGGGTGTGCTCCCATCCGCGTTGGGCCGTGACTCCGTGCGGCCTGTGAACCTAACAAATGCCTATGGGGGAATTGAAATGGCGAACTGATACATCCTAAAATAGGCTAATAAGTGTTTAAGTGGTCCGTCAGCCTGCGCTGGAATTACACATCATCAGTACTGACCCAAAAACACCATTCTGTAACTACTTTATGGTCCGTGGCACCAACATGACAAGTCTATTTAAACCGGCACCTGAAACTGTGTTTCCATGAAGTTTTCTGATGGAAAGGTTCGACCCTTGGTTCTGCCGAGATCATCCGAGTCGTTCAGCACCGGGCTCACCACCCTCTCGGGAACAGGGAGAAGTGGCTTCCCTTCACCACCAGGAGACGCACTCCTCACAGCGTGAGAAGCAAGCAGGGGAACACTGGCCAGTTGGTCGGGCAGGGTAAGCCTCTTCACCACGTAGGGAGAGATACAACCTTTCAATTAGGGTACTCGCGTGGGCACTTGATGGACACACGAGTCGAGTGGTTTACTCGGCTTGAGGGATGGAGATAAACATGTGCTTAATGCAGTGAAGCTCACTAGGCAGAAAATTCAAGGAGTAAGAGGGTGTTCTTTCCAGCTTGGAAGAAGCATTTAGAAGCAATGATTTAGGGCAGGCATGGACATTCTTGTGGAACCATTTCCGAATTGTTCAGCATTGAAAGAGTGAAAAATGCATCTCAAGTTAGTGGGGCTTTTCTTGGGCTCAGAGGACGCAGGTGGCAGATTAGCTAGGCCTCTGTGCACCACATTGGGGTGTCAACACCCTTGGTAATCGCTGAAATCCACATAGAGGAAAAATGAGAGACTAGTAGGAGTTTATAACAATTGAGGATAATGAGGAACAACAGTTTCTGAGGCAAAAGCAGTATAGCAGCTGCATATACACTTCAGGTGGCTAAAATTTAATCACTGGCATTCTTCATGCAAATTAGGAGAGGAAAATATCAACAACTTAGGAAACTGGCTTCAGCAAAGAACAAGCTAATTGAGTTGACGATAGTGCCAACATGAATAATTTGACTATTTGTAATAGCTACAAAATCTGAGTTAACTTAGATGCACAGGCATGCATGGGTTCATAACCTAAGGCGCTGGAATCTTTTTCAGGCAATCAGCAGAAAACAGCTTTCCTTTCTCCGCAACAATAGTGGTCATGTACACCGGGCACCTTTTCTCCTAGATACATATTTCCACAAACTCCCTTCCTCTACTATCATGCAGCTGGGCCACTCAGCCTACGCTTAAGTTGATTAATGACCAAAATGCTCCCATCCTCTACAACCACGCAGCCGAACCAGCAAGCCAACACTTAAGTTGACTGATTTAGTAAAAAGCTCCGTTCCTCTACACTGAAGCAGCCAATGTCACCAAGCCTACGCCTAAGTTGATCGATGGATCAAAACCTATTGGAATACATCCCAATTATTCTACATAAAATAAATAGTTCAAAACTAGACAACGTCCAACAGAGCAGAACAATCATGCATCTCAGCATTGTATGCTTGTAGAAAAAAAAAATGTTGATTCTCAAATTATGTTAATTTTTTCTTTTGAATCTGGAAACCCATCATTTCGCCATGGCATTGGTTGTACACAGATACCAGAGAAATTGAACTGGATTCAGACAATCGCAGCAAAAATGTGTAAAGCAATTCAAAAATTACTTTCATTGTATTACCCACAATATTTTTCCTGTCAATTGAGCCAAGTCTTGCACATTATGATCCCTTGAAATGGTAGGAGGAGATGTGATATGAAGATTACAACTTGACTTTGTAAAAAAATCTTCATATAATTGAATTACTCTTCAAGTGCTTGTCAATGATGCACTGCATGCCGTGATTCAAAGCTGTAGGAAGAAAGACATTTTTTCATAGCTACAAATTTCAGATTTTTGCAGTGAAACAGGTCTGTGAGAAGTATCTTGCAAAGGGAAAGGATGTGTTTTGGGCCTTCGTGGATTTGGAAAAGGCATACGACAGGATTGACAGGGAAGTGCTGTGGAGGGTGATGCATTCGTATGGAGTGGGTGAAATCTGCTGAAAGCGGTGCAGAGATTCTATGTTGGTAGCCGAGCATGTGTCAGAATGGGATGCGAGGTGAGTGATTGGTTCACAGTGAAAGTGGGTCTGAGACGAGGCTGTGTGATGTCTCCCTGGCTGTTCAATATCTACAAGAATGGAGAGGTCAGGGAGGTGAACGAGTGTGCTGGGTCGTGGCTTTGAGCTGTTGGAAGGGAAGGGGTGGAGTTGGCAGTTGAGCCAATTATCGTTTGCGGATGATATGGCGTTACTGGTGGATTCAGAGGAGAATCTATGTAGGCTTGTGTCTGAGTTTGGTTGAGTGAGTGAGAGGAGGAAGCTTCGAGTGGACGTGGATAAAAGTGAAGAAATGAGCTGCTCGAAGACTGTTGATGCCCCACCCCCTAAATGGAGAGTTGTTGGAAGAAGTTCAGTGTTTTACGTATCTGGGTTCACACGTGGAGAGGACAGAACTAGTAGAAACTGAGGTGAAGCCGCGATTGAAGGAGGAGTGTAAAGTACTGGGTGCACTCAAGAGTGTAATGAGCTGCAGGACGTTGGGGATGGAAGCGAAGAGATTGCTGTACAAGAGTGTTGCTGTCCCAACTGTGCTATACGGAGCTAAAATATGGGGGGTGAAAGTGGAGGAGAGAAGATGGTTGAATGTTGTTGAGATGAAATGTTTTAGGAGCATGACTGGAGTTTGGATCAGAACGGGGATGTTAAAAAGTTGAAGGACAGAGTGGATTCGTGCGTTCTGAGACGGTTCAGGCATATGGTGAGGATGAATGAAGGGAAATGGGTAAAAAAGGAGATGGAGAGGGAGGCGAGTGGCCGAAGGCCTAGAGATAGACCGAAGTTTGGGTGAATGGATGGTGTGGAGCAGGCGTTATGAAAGAGAGTCTTGAATGTGGATGTAGCGAAAGAGAGTGCAATGAATAGGCGCGAGTGGAGAATGTTCGATATTTGACGCTGCCCGGCTGTGCTTTCCCGCCCTTGGCATCTTGTTGAGAAACGGGATGGCCGTGGGTGAGGGGGTCCGGTCATTGTGACGCGACGGGGGTAAACCAGTCGCGCTGTCGGGCCCTGCTGCTGATACAGACCTCGGACCGCACTCGAGACCCAGGGTGTGTTGTGGGGTCTCTGCGCGGACACTTTAGCGCAAAAAGGGATTTGTTGTGTGAGTGTGTGATGCGCCTGCCATCGGCCACCCTCCATCCTGTAGGATTCGGCCCAGTGTCTGTTCTGTACAAGTTTTGAAATTAAAAATAAATAAACATTCAATTATTTTATCAAAGAGAAAGTGAGATGGTTGAAAGGTATGATGAAAATGGAGGTGAGTGGACGTAGGCAGAGAGGTAGACCAAAGTTTGGGTGGATAGGTGGCGCGAATAAGGCGTTAGGATAAAGAGACATATGTGTGGAAGTGGCACGAGAGCATGCAATGGATTGGCGTGAGTGGAGAATAGTTGTGAATGGATGAGTTTTGACGCTGCCCTGATGTGCTTCCCAGCTTCCCGTCTTGTTGAGAATCGGGTTTATCATGAGTAGAAAAGGGCCCGGTTTCTATGACGCAGCAGGGGTAGTCACTCAAAGCTGTCGAGCCTTACTGCAGACACCGATCTCGGACCTCACAGCTGACTCGAAGTGTGTATTGCGGGGTCTCCTGGCCAAACTCTTTAGCAGCAAAGAGGTAGGTTTGTTTGCGTGTGAGTGCATGGGAGGTGAGTGAGGTGCGTCTTAAAATCGGCCACCCCTCTTTTCTGGAGGATTGGGCCTAGTTTCAGTATCTGTTAAAGATAAATTCTTCAGATCATTGCAGTACACAGCAATACTTTCCCATGATGGCATGTTACGATAGTTTTCAAACTGTATGAGGAGTCCCGATTTGGGAGATTTTTTTGCTCATTTAAAAAAACTCTAAATTTGACAAAAACTCTTCCAGTGATTACTTTACTCTGCAAGATCTTTCGCGTGGTGTGTTAAATGTTATGCAACATACACTGTTGTAAAAATCTCGATTACTTATCTCTGGGTTACAATGGATGGACGGGCGGAACAACACTTGGTAATGAAGTCCAAAACCCTTTTGTTTAGTAGCTATATGATTAGAGATGTAAAATAACGTGCTTTTTCCACTCACATTTTTTTTTGTGTGAAGAAACGCGTTTGTTTTTGTTCTTTTTTGTTCATTATTTCAATTTCGGTTTGACTGATCATAGAAGAAACTCAAACTGGCAGCTACATATATACTTCATATTTTCATATTTTATAAATATACGTATATACATATATATATATACATATATATACATATACATATATATACATATATATATACATATATCTATACATATATATACATATATATATACATACATATATATATATATATACATATATATACATATATATATATACATATCTATACATATATACACATATCTATACATATATACACATCTATACATATATACACATATCTATACATATATACACATATCTATACATATATACACATATCTATACATACATATATATA